>VYZQ01052039.1:1381-36629 GCA_013400655.1 Mystacornis crossleyi | reverse complement strand
CAAGAGTTAGCTTTGTGAGATTAATAGCAAGATGTTTTGTTGTTCCTTATCAACAAGTTGCGGGAAAAAAAACCAAAAAAAACCAAATAAAACCAACAAAACAAGGGTGAAAGACATGAACATTATGTTTCAAATCCAAACCCTCATCCTCCCATTGATATTTTGGAGCAGGTTAGCTGCTGGGCAGCTTAAAACACAGGTTTTGAAACAGGTATCCTTGGGGAGGGGACCATGCATTAATTTGCAGATCTCTGTGACAGGTGATATAATAACAACTACTCTATTTTTAAACCAAGCCCCTAGGGCTTATACTTTTGTTGCCTTTATTAGGAAATATGCTAAAGACCTCTGTGGATCCTAGGTCTTCACTGGGTATGTTTTTCACTTGGTACCCCACTTTAAAGGGCCATAATTTTTGATGTTGACTGGTGCAAGATTGTCTTTTTGAGTTTGCTTTTGCCCTCTTGTATTTGGCCACTGCTACATTGTGTTCCAGGAAAAGGGTAAGGAGGACCTTTTGTTTAAAGAGTGTATTGACTTGCTGCATGAGGAAAAAATTTGTCTTTTTTTTTTTTTTTTAAGATGAAAAATACTATAGTAAAGTCTTGACAGCTCACTGGGAGCTACATAATTTTTCAAGTTGCCTTTGAAAGAATTCCCACACTCCAAAGTTAGCATTCATAGCAATGTTTGGATGTCTACAGATCAGATCAATCCAATTGCCTTTTGAAAAGTGCTTTAACATTGTCTGACATGCAGTGAAAGAGGCAGCCTGTCCAGGTCTTCCTCCTTCAGCTGTTCCATCTCCCTTTGAGACTGACTGCTGGCAGTCACTGCATCAATGGAGAGACTGGAGATGAGTGGAGAGTATCCCACTGTGACGCATGGGGAATCATTAGGAGATTTCCTAATTGTGTTTTGAATTACTTACAAACTTCAAATAATGCTGGCGTGCAAGCAGTCAGTGGGGGAGTGTGTGTATGGAATTAATTTAATGAAATTTAATGAATGCTGTGGAAATCACTAATTGGTTTTGCTAGACCCAGTAAGCCAAACCTGGCGTCTTCCCTGCACTGCTGTTGTCCAATCCTTTGCTATATGGTTTGTATCTTATTTCCCTTAATCAAAATATTCCTTTTGGCAGGTTCTTCTTCTCCTGGGTTCTCTTCAGTTATGGGAATTTCCTCATTAATTTAAGTATCTCCTGCCTTCTTTTCTCCCCCTGAGATTGTGCTAGTTGGAAGCTGACACAATTAAACTTGAGGTGCAGTAATAGGATATAAGGAGATGGAATTTGTCAAATGGTTTCAATATACAGTGCAGTAGAAAACCATTATCTTTTTTTTTTGTAGGTATATGAGCAATTTGGGTGCAAATAGAGATGACTAGGTACAACTTCAAGAGGTGTAGGTTGTTCAGAAAAGCAAAGATGCTTTGCACTCATGTCTCTTGCTGTCTGTTTACTTCCCACTCTGCTTGAGCAAACTTCTCTCCCTGCTCCCACCCACGTGTATTACCCTATGGAAGGAAGTACTTGTCTGCCTTTGCAGTCTGCCTTCTCCTGAAAACAGAATGCTTTTACAGGGGTTTAGCTTCAGCTTTAAAGTTAATCAAGGAATACAGAAGAACAGAGTGCTTTGAGTTCCTGGATTTTAAAAGGAATATTAAGGTTAGGCCCTACGATGAATAGAGAGAGCAAGAGAAGAGGAATAAGAAAGATAATTTTCTGTGCTCTTCTAAAGCACAGCAGTGTTGCACTCCCATTCCTCTGAGGTAAACACATGCCTTCAAATTTGCAGGAATCTTAATTTTAGTGAATAGGCCATCAGCTGTAGATGAAAAAAGGCCTTTGCCTGAATTTAGGTTATTGCAGTGATTAAAATCATGAAATCTATGGTTGATTTATCTTTGGGAATGGGTACTTTTAGACCAGTATTTGGTGGGTACTCTGGATGAAAATGGTGCTAAGGGCATCAGTCTTGTTTTAGCAGAGGCTGGGACTGACAAGGAAGAGCTTGGTGGGTTTGTCTTTAAAAAAAAAAAGGGAGGAGCACAAGGAGACCTTTGTCCACACTGCGTCTGTTATTGTCATGTGGGCAGTCTAAGGCAGTTCCTGTAGGTCTGGGCAGCAGAAGTAGCTCAGCAATGTGCAGAGGGGCAGGAAGCTGCTGTGATGCACCTGTGGATAGGCTGAAAAGGGATTCCTTGAACAGCAGAGCTGCCAAAGGAGGTTATTGAGCACAACCTAATGCCACATTTTTCAGAGCAGAGAGAGGAGGAGCTTCAGAAAAAGAAACATGCTTATCAATTGTGCTGTTAAACCAGAGCTTAGCCACTTACCTCTATACTGCTTTCTTTACTTACAAAACATTTTATTCACTTTTATGTGAAAGAGACTCCTTCTGTCTTCACACTTGGCATTTAGCCCAGTGCAAATGCCAAAACCGAGGGATTAAATGGTGAAAAGGGGCAGGAGGGCCTACTACCTCTCTGCCAGCTGGGAGCTCTGCCAGCTCGACTTGGAACATGCTTCTGAGTAAATTTAAAATCTATCTGTCAGTGAAGGGACTGTGGTTTTTCCAGTACTTAAACTTCAGCTGTCATTAACGTGTTAAGAGCTGGCAATAATACGAGAGGTTCCCATCACCCTCTGAGCTTGTAGGCAGTGCAGTTGCAGTGCTTCTGGTCCCTGCTCTCCTCAAGTGCTGGCATGACCCTTCCCTGCAGAAGGAGATGAAAGGAGGAAGTGCAGCCGCCTCTGCTGGGAGGGGGAGGTGTTTGGGAAGGCAGAGTTGAGAATCTGAGTGTAAGAATTTCCTATTAACCCTGCCAAGCTTTTGAAAGAAGGCTGGTGCTAGGACGATCCCAAATGGATGCTGAGATGCTGTGACTCACTTTTCTTCAGAAGTGATGCTCCTATAAGCTTTCTTGGCTGCTGTTTCTCAAAAGGTGTTAATACTTTTAGAAAGTAAGTTGTTCATTTTTTCAGGGACCTTGAAATGAGTGTTCTGAGTCTTGAGGTTTGTAATAGCAAACGAGGAAATGCAAGGAACTGATGAGAGAAGAGAAGGAGTTTGAAGAAAAAAGTGGATATTTGCAGGCTTATTGAGGTTTTTGCAAGACAGGAAGTCCCAAGCAGAGCTCTGACAGGGTTCTCAGCTGCTACAGGCAGCTTAGCTTTCCAGTTAGTAAGATGTTCTTCTCATGTTACTTTTTGTTTTTTCCCCAGAGCCTGCATTGATGTCATTCCCACTATGCCAAGATGCCCTACAGAATTCCCCAAATTCAAAACAGTGGGGCCACACATTTAGCCATTGGCTGACTTTGAGAGCAAGTTTACCCAAACAAAAGGGAAAAGCATCAATGAAAAATAAACTTACAGGACAACTTTTCCTCCCAGGATCTCACCCAGAGAAACAGTGGCATATAGCAACGGGAATTCTACAAACCCAGCTCCGAGGCTACTGTGTCTTCCAGAAGGACCCAAGCTCCATATTTGATACAAAGTGCCTTGACGCTTCTGTTGGCCAAGTTTCTGTGGACTGTCAGTTCAAAGAGGCATGTTCAGGATCTGAATTCCATACCAGAGATTCAGAATCATGCACCAAGGTACCTTATGCCTCTGACAACTTGACTCACACTGATGAGGAAGGACGGGCCACAATGGTTGATGTTGGAGGGAAGCGAGATTCCAGAAGAACTGCTGTTGCTGGTGCAGTGGTCCTCCTGGGTGAGAAGGCATTCGGGATGGTGAGGCAAAACCAGATGAAGAAAGGGGATGTGCTGGCAGTAGCCCAAATAGCAGGAATTCAGGGAGCCAAGCTGACAAGCCAGTTGATCCCGTTGTGTCACAACATCCCCCTGTACCATGTTGAGGTGTCTCTGAGCCTGGATGAGGCCAGACACGCAGTGGTGATTCGCAGCTCCTGCCACACCTGGGGAAGGACAGGTGTGGAGATGGAGGCTCTCACAGCTGCCAGCCTGGCCGCGCTGACCGTGTACGACATGTGCAAAGCAG
Organism: Mystacornis crossleyi; assembly: GCA_013400655.1. Lineage (NCBI taxonomy): Eukaryota > Metazoa > Chordata > Aves > Passeriformes > Timaliidae > Mystacornis > Mystacornis crossleyi. The sequence continues at coordinate 32,611 of VYZQ01052039.1, read as the reverse complement.
TCACTCATGACATCGTCATCCAAGAGCTGAAGTTGCTTAGTAAGACAGGTGGGCAGAGGGGAGACTTCTCAAGGGTCTAGATAATATCCAGATACCTCCAGCCCTCCAAGTGACCACTGCTCCTGTTCAGCCTCTTATAGAAGTTCTTTTGCTCAGCTGGTGGGCTTGGAGACCTCAGCAGATGTGTACAGCACAGCAACGCCATGCCTCCAGCACTGCCTTACTCTGTCAGCTCACTGCTGGGTCAACAGTGAAGCCACTTGTCCCTGTTGAAAACCGTGTGTGTTTTCTTGAGGACAGACTTCTCCACTCTGCCAGTACCTCCATTTCAGTGTCCTCACGATGAGATTTAGAAAAGATTCCTGCTTATACTACAGAGCTCTGTTTTTGGGTTTTGGAGTTTTTTTGCCTTTATGCTGTGAAATACACCTGCTGTCATCATACCTTGCACCTGTGAGCTCTGGAAATGAAGCAACTGCTGAAAGTGCTGTTACTTTGCAACTATTTTTAAGTCAAGGATTAAGATTTCAGAATTGTGTCTGTCCATCTTTCCCCTGACCTCTTTCACTGAATTTAGAGGGTGACAGTGAGAAGAACACAGCTGGAGAGCCTCACCATACAGCAGAAATTATAAACATGGAACAGTCCGGATCAAGAGGCAGCTCCCATTCCTTTGCAGTGCTACTGCTTCCCTTCACAGAATCAAAGAATCCCAGAATGGGTAAGGTTGGAAAGGACAACAGTGGGTCACCTGGTCCAGCCTCCCTGCTAAGGCTCCCAGAGCACATGGCACCGGGTTCTGTCTAGACTGGAATATCTCCTGTGAGGGAGCCTCTATAACCTCCCTGGGCAATCTGTCCCAGGGCTCAGTCACCTGCAGAGTGAAGAAGTTTAGGTGGAATTTCCTGTCCATCAGTTTCTGTCCGTTGCCTCTTGTCCTATTGCTCAGCACCACCAAGGAGAGGCTGGCTCCATATTCTTGGCATCTCCCTCTTGGACACTGACACATTGCGACATTGCTCATCTCTTTTGGATGCTGAACAGGCCCAGCTCCCCCAGCCTTTCCTCATAAGAGAGACACCTTCAAGTGGGAAATAATCCACATAACAGTTTCAAAAGGAAAAAAAAAAATGGCAGCTGCCCAGTTTTCTGCCTTGACTGCTCTGTAAACCGTCATGCAGAAATGGGATTTCTGGGTTTGGAAGATTTATTTTTTTGATCTGAAAGATATGTTTTGCAGTGTTAGAAGCATGTTCCAGCATTTTGACCTCAGCACTGAAATACATGGATGCCGTGTCTGCATGCTTAAGGGATTAATTTTGCCATGCACGGAAGTAAGTATTAAGCTCTCCCTGACTTTAGAAAGAGATGTCACACCAAGCCCTAGAAGACTCCAAATTTTTAATGTTACAGTGCAGCTCCTAGTAACCAGCAACCTGCATAGTCCTGACAGATAAAACAGACTTTAATACTAGTGGCCACTTGGAAAATTAAGGTAGTTACTGTTGCCTCTTCCAGAATGTTTTCCTGCATGTGTCTCTAATTTGCTTTTCATGAAGTCTTCTGGCCTTGGAGCACTTAAGTGTCCCTATGAATGTAGCAGTGGCCACAGTCTTGTAGCATTAATTAGCTTTGTTTGGTAATTAACTGTTCTAGCTAAGAAATTGCTCAACATTCTTGTTAATACTGATGGCTGCTTTTCAAATGTTAAGTGCTCTAAACAGGGTGTTACTGGTTGCTTATGGCTAATGTGAAGCTGCACATGATTCAGGGTGCTCCCTCCATACGCACAGGGTTGAAGACAACTCTAGTAAAGGTCAAAGACACTACAAAAAATCATCTTAAGCCTAAGAGGTTCCTGTGAGCACCCCACACTGCCACGCACATCCTGCTCACTTAAAGCAAGCACAGGTCTGAGATGAGGACACAGTAGGTTTTACCACAGATCTTCCACAAATCTCATACACCAGCTACCACAAAAGGCACTCTTTCCACTGCAGGTGAATTGATTTGATTCTTTATTTGTTGTCACTGTGAGATAACGTGAGTGACAGACATGGCGGCTATAGCTGAAAGGGAAAGGAATATGGAAAGCTTCGTGCCCAAACTCCAGAAGCATTCGTACATTGATGCTGTGGTTTAGGAATGGTATTCCCCACTTTAGCGTTCTGCCACTTGCTCACTCCTCCCTCCCTGTGGTGGGCTGGAGAGGAGAATTGGAGGCACAATAGGTAAAGATCAGGGTTCAGGTAAGAACAATTTACTGGAAACAGCAGTGGAAAAAGAAAATGAGCAGTAACAGCTTCAATAACAGAGGGGACAGGCACTATGTGACCGTCGCCTTACTGGAAGAGACCCCTTACCTGGTCCCCAGAATAACCCCTCATGCTGTTAGCTATGCCCCCTCCTGGCTCCTGCAAAAATGACCCATGTCCTGGCCAGAACCAGGACAATCTACATTCATTGTTACCGTCTTGACTCCCTGTCATCCCCAGGAGTGTAGCCAGCTCTGCCATACTGAGCACCAACAATCCCACCCAGTCCTGCAAATACAAGAGACTGTGTTCATCTGTGGAACTGCTGTGCCCATAGCACGAAAGTTCCTTAGCTCAGCATGGAAATAAAGTGCCCGGAAAAGGAAGCACATGTGTAACCTGCTAAGGCAACTGACTGACACGAGCACTTAGCTCCCCTCACCACGCACAACAGGCCGTGCCCTCCCGGCCTGCTCCCAGGCGCTAGCTGATTTTGAAAACAGAAAGGAAACTCGATGTACTCAGTAGTAATAAAACCATGCTTTGGGCATACGATTCTTTGACTTCGGAGAAGTTTGCTGTCATTCTGTCAGGCTCACACAAAGGACTCAGGGCCACACCAGGGACTGCTGAGCACACACATGACCACCACGCACATCCCGCTACGTACGCACATTTCACTACTTCCTTGGTTTGAGAGTGGCTGGAAGTGCAGGGCAAGCTGACTTCGGTGCCATTTTATGCTCATGTTACATTATCAAGTCTTTAAACTATGCACATTTATATGTAATGAACCAAACATGAGTCAACATTTTGCGAGAGAAATGGGTTGAGAGCACGCTGTTTCTGTGGTGCTGGGTGGGCCATGGTGTAATATATGTTGATGAATGGACTACTTTTTGGAGGCTTGCTCTTTTTGTCCACTGTATTTTTAATAAATACTAGTTGCAATGGAGTGTGGTTTGCATTACGTTGAATATCCTTTTTGTTTATCTTTCTATGTTTTAACCCAAAAATTTCTATGAATGAGTTACCTTGGGACAAGCAACAAGCTAGGCTTTGCAAGTTGCATGATTAGTCAGCAATTAGCAAGGGATCAGTCATAATAACTTATTACTGTAAAGAATCTGGGTTTTTTTGCTGTTGTTGAGTGAAACTCATTTTAATCTGGCTGTTCTTAAACTGTGTAATCCTTTGGGTATAACATGTATTATCATCTCTTGTCATTATCCCAGCTTCTCCCACATGCCTGGTCTGAGCCAGTGGCTGTATATAACATCACTGCATTTTGTTGCAGAACTGGGGCCTCCCGAGCTCTTCCTCCTAGTCTGAGTAACCACAACTGAAACCAAGACTCAGGGAAGTGCCTGTATAAAAGTCCATTCCTCCTGTATCATGAATAAGCCTTAAGGAAAATTCCCCTTCTGCTCTATCCGAGCTTCCAGGAAAGGTCTGTAGTCTCCTGCAACCAAGAAGGCATCAGTGATCTTAGAGGTCTTTTCCAGCCTAAATGATTCTAAGATTTCAAATGCTGTCAATCCTGAAATAAGCACAAAGCTTCACATCATTTTTCTAGGAGCAGAAACAGAGTAAAGCACCAAGCTCACCACCTCCTTCTCTTGAAAGGTGCCGTAAGAGTACAAGTTGTATTTCTGTGCATGTCAAACACAAACACAAGTACTGCAGATCATGGGAACCCTCACAATGCACACACAGTAGAGCTTTCACCTGCTGGAAACTCAGTTGTCCCAGCTCATGGCCCATTTGTGTGTTACAGTCTGTTCGCTGTTAATCCAGGCTGAATCCTTTGGGGCATCTCAGCCTGGCTTTCCTTCGTGCCCACATCCTGACGCTAGTTGCTCCGCCCTCACACTGACCTGTTAAAAAACTGGGTGCAGCATAGAAAGGAGAAGCTGGCAGAGGCTGGTCATTAAGAATTCTTAAAGAGATTAAATCTATGTCAAAAGAGCAGTGCTTTCGGGCAGTGCTGGGAGAAGCAGAATGGGCCATGGGAGAAAATGCAACTTGAAATACCTCAGAGAGAGACCTCTTTTTCTGAATGGGAGCTGCTCAAAACCAGATTCTAAAAGCAACAACAGCTGAGCAGTAAAAAGAGCAATGAATTTTTTTTAGCCATTCTCAGCCCCTGGTGACTTGCAGTGATTCCCTGTAAATTCCGTTATTCAGCTTTACGTGGGATTTGACTGAGCAGAATCTGGCCCTTAGTCCCACCCCTTCCTTGGCGCTTTGCTGGTTCTCGGCTCCCTCTGGCTGCCTCTGCTAGCAGAGTCAGGCAGGCTTGGAACAGCTGGAAAATGGCTGGTGCATCATGTGTGCTTTGGCTAAGACAGAGCTGCTAATTAGTTAAGTGGAAATACAGTTAGCTCACTTCCCTCCACGCACCAGAGCCTCGCTCCAAGAAGAGCTCAGCATTTCAGGGAATCTAAAATCAGAGTAATTGCTGGTTGTGGTGGGCTGACCAGGTTTTCAGGTTTTTGAGGTGTCAGGTAAAAACCTCAACTTAGGTCTCAAAACCAGTGGATGTGAGGAACGCTGCAAAGTCATGACAATGGCAGGCAACACCCTGACATGCCTGGCATGGTGCCAGAAAGGCACAGGATGAAGAGCTGAATTCTTTGTCACAGGCCAGGCCTGAAGGGCTTTGGGCGAACTCTGCACTCAGTCATAAGAGCAGATTCTCATTTTGGGCACAGCAAGCTTAAACAGTGGGTGGCTGAGACACAATTCCAGCTGTCTCTTACCTTCCACTGTCCCTCCATGCTGCCAGTGCCATGTTTAGAAAGCTTCCAGTTTAGCATCTCTTATCTTTGTGCTTATCCTGTTTGCTCCTTTGGGGAGTAAAGGGTACCCAAAATAGCAGTAAAGTGCAGCTGAGTGCAAGTTCACAGGACAGGATGGGACAGATGCCCTGAGACACTGCTGAGCTTTCCTCCAAGCAGAGAAGCACAACGAACCGGGCATTGCTCAGCGGGGTTGGCACAGCCCATCAGCAGTGGCATGGCCGTGGCCATCAGGCAAGCTGCCTACTGCCCACGGCTCTCCGAGGTGCCATCCACACAACACTTGCTCCATGGAACGAAGATTCACACTTCATGATTGCTCAAGGTTTGCTTCCAGAACCCCAAATTAGCAGCAGACACAATTGCTTTATCAATGATTCCATCAACAGAGCAGGCATAATCTCAGATTCTGGACAGCCCACTCAAAACCAGAAACTATCAGTACTACGAAGCTCTTCCTGCATGAATGTAGCCTTAATTTTAAGTTCAACAGAAACCCTCTCTTCTATACCGATGATACATTTCAGGGTGCACAGCTGAAAGAATGAGAGGCCAGCAAAAGCAGAGTTTGTGTTTGCGAAGTCAGGGGCAGCTTGGCTGCAGTGGGACAGGAGGTAGGGGAGGAAGAGGAGAAGATAGCAGGAGGGCCAGGCAGATGTAAAGTTGTGTTAATATTATGCTTGGAAGATAACACAGGCTATCAGATACGCGGCTGCTCCACAGGTAGTGCCCTAGGCCAGTTACCTGCTGGTGCAGGTTGTGGCAAAGCTCTGTCAACACCAGCAGAGCTGTGCAGTGTCACACCAGGCAGCATCTGCTGCTGGGGGCTGGGGGAGAGGGGTTCAGCTGCACAGCTCTGACCTGCCACTACCGCAGCCTTAATGAACTGAGGTTTCATAATCGGGGTAATTTCAGCACTCAAGGCTCCCCACGTGCACAGTTGCAAGCAAGGCTGGAATTGCTGTTGTGTGAGGCAGTGCCTGGAGTTACACCACCCATTCATCCCTCTCTCCCTCCATCCCCTCCCCAGCTGCCACCCACAGTCTCCGCGCTTCAGAGAGCTGCGCTTCCCCACCCTGGGCCTGATGCTGAATGGAAATGTTTTAGCTCTGTGTGGCTCATTTGGCTTCTGCAGATCAACCCTTGGGGCCATCCTCAGCCCAGATCCAAGAAATGAGCTGAGCTGAGGGAAGGGAATAATTTCTGCTGCCCCTGAAGCCTCATCTCTCCTATTGCAGCTGGCAGCTCAAAAGGCTCCATCCTGCCAAGACTGAATCTTAATTGGGATCAGTGGAAAAGACAAGCTGCTGCCAGGGCCGCCCTGATCCTGGGCTCATAGAGAACATGGGCAGAGCTTGCCCATCCCCACAAGAGAAGGCCTTCACTAGGATTTACAAAAATAAAATTCCCTCCAGAGTATCAGTGGAAGCATCAGGTTGAGGCCAAGGAGAGGACATGGCTTAGCTGTGTAGTTTGCAGAGGAAGAGCAGGCAGAACCACACCACATGGAAAACCCTCCTGTCCCTGTAGCCTGCTGGGAAGGGAAGCCACCAGCAAAGGCTGAGGTACCTCTAGTAATCCCCAGGCCCTGCTGTGAATTCAAATACTGTAGCCATCTCTGAACAAACACACAAAACTGTTACAGTCATGCCCAGAACTGCTCTTGCCAAGAGCTACAGGAAGAAAGACAAGGTAAGTTTTACATTTTAGAAGAGAAAGAGCAAAACCTCTTCAGGCATCCCATCTGCACGTGGCACCAGGACGCTATATGATGCTTTTTTCCAAGCCACAGCTGCTGACTTCGAGCCCACTTGCTTCAAAGACCCTGGCAGAGCTCAGTCATACCTCTGTGATTAGGCACAGTCTAGCCACCCCTTTGGCTTTGTGGAGGCAACCAGAATGAACACTGCCAACTCCTAATGCACCCAAGATGGGTGCTCCTGACCCAATTTCCTTACAAGCACAGAGTCCTGTCATCTCAGCACTGTCTTGTCCCAGCAGCAGCAATGTGCAACAAGAGCAGAGCAGAGCAAGTAGCTGTCAGCTGGGGTTATTTTTACCCCATTTGTTCCACCTTGCATATTTAGGTGCATCTCCAAGTCCTTACATCAGAGAAAGGCCACCATGGCAAGTCTTGCTCAGACTGAGACCTTTAGAAGAGCTTCCCTTGCTGACTCAGGGGAACAGAGTCACCAGCAGCTTATGCAGCAGATGCCATGTCAGAGCTCCTGGACCTGAACAATGACAATGGGCTCTTGCTCTGGTAAAATGGCTTTAGTGGGATTTTTCAGCGGGCAAACATGCTTTGAGGGACACACCCAGGACATTCAGCCATCTGCAACACAATTGCATGCAGAAAGCTCTTGGCCAGCCAGACGGGGAGGGGTATTTAAACAAGTTTCTTGCCTTCATGTTTATAGCCTGCTATTTCTCTCCTGGGTTGCTGAGGATGCCTCAGAGCACAACCCTCTGGGATGTCCCAGAGGTAGCAGAGGCATAGTCGGTAACAGCCCATCACCAGTAAACCGCAGCTTTTGCAAACCTGTGCCAGAGAACTCCAGCTGAACCCCAGCAGCTGGAGGGGTTTTCATTTTCACTTCTCCAAGGCTGGTATTTCAAGGTGTTTTTATTTCTTTTTAATCAATGCACATGGCCAGCTCCGGAGGGGGCTGGACGAGGAGAGGGAGGCAGTGCAGCCACTGTTTCTGTACAAAGTATTTCCACATGCAAGTGAAACGGGGCTCAACTCGCTCGCTGCGTGTTTTGCAGTGCGGTTACGGGCTGTCGTTCCGCCTCCACAAAGCTGTTATTTATTTACTTAAAGACTTGCATTCCATGGAAAAAGATGCCTCAAGATAGCACTGTGTTTCTAAAATTAAACCCAGCTGGATGGAGTGGGGAGCAAGCAACTGAGCACTCCTGTGCTCCCACCAGCAGCGGGAACAGGGTTCCCCGTGTCCCAGACTCTCCCACCCTTGCTGAGCAGCAGGAGAGCCTGGCAAAATGTGTCCTCAGCCATGAGGTAGGCAGCTCTCTGGGAAGTCAGACCAATTACCTTGCTCAACAGCAGGAATCCCACTGCTTCCCATGGCAGGGGATCAGGGTTTAAGATCAGCGATGGCCCTTCCTGCCCCAGCGGCTCTGCGAAAGCCCCCACTGTGTTGCAGGACTGCAGACACCTCACCACGTGCCTGGCACAGGTTTGAGTGTGGCCAGAAGTCCTTTAAAAGAATTTGTGAGGAAGGCTGCATTCCTGAGGTTCGTCTCCTACCACATCTAGCAAATATTTTTATCTAGTTTATGTACCACTGGTAGCATCCTACTCACAGCAAAGCTCAATTAGCCCTTGCTGTTGTAACCTAAGTTAAGAAACCTGTTCTCACAAAAGCCATTTATAGAAAAGAAGGGGAAAACCTAAGTATTCCTCCAACCTCGCATGGCACCAGCGAGAAATCCCTCCCAGACACACTCTCAGCACCTGTTCCCCTGTCCACACGAGCACAGGGGCCGCCTCTACATCCACAAGTGTCTCTGCTCAGAAATGAGCACATCAGCTCCTCGGAGCAGCTGTGTCAGAGCTGCTGCTCAGGGGCTTTACCCTGGCCCGCATTTAGCCTCATCCCTCAGACAAAATGTCTCCTCACACGCGCAGCTGAAGCTCTCCAAAGGACAGGTTGGGCACTGGTGGAGCCCCCTGCACCCATCAGGGCTGGGAGTGCCTTTGAGGCTCTTGGGAAGCACAGCTTTAGTGATGGCAGAGGTGGCTCTGCAAGGACCATGGGGAGGAATGTGAGGTACAGCCCCAGACCTTGCTTCTCTGCACCAGAAGGCTCACACAAATGTGGGACAAGAAAAGCTGGCAAAGAAGTCTGATCCAGATCCAGAATGAACAGGAAAAGAAACAAGGATGATGGTTGATGGGAATGGCTGAGCAACAGGGGAAATGGTGAAAACAGTGGCAAGGTCAGGATGCCCATGTAGCTGCTGCTTCCAGGCTCATGTGCCAGCTCTCCCAGGGCCTCAGGACCATGTCCTGTCCTGAGCACAGGCAGGAGCTGCTGCTCCTTCACCTGTGAGCAGAGACAGTCCCTGGCATCACATGAAGCTTTTTTCAACCAAGGCAGAAAGGACAGTCCCACCACTACTGGCCTGGACTATGATCCAAGAGAACGTAACCACAGGGATGTGGGCCAGACCAACATGTCACGCTTGGTAAGTCACTCGAATTATTGTTTGCAGATGTGGGCACTAACCTGGCATTCCCATTGCTCTGTGCAGTCTGCAGTGAGCACCTGGAGACAGATATCGAAGCCTGAGTGCTCCTCTCATGCCTGATGTACAATTGGAGAAAATGATGTTTCCTACCAGATTGCCAAGTCTGTTTTTAGCAGATGGGCTTTTGTTCCTTGGTTTCTCCTGAACAGTAGAGGAAGCTTTCTCCTTGCTGCCTCCCAGGGGAAAACCTTCACATATATTGGAGACAGCCCAGACCCTGTTCTAATGAGAGTGAGAGGTGCAGACTTTGACAGTTCATTGCAGAGCTGAGGGAAAGGGTGAGAAGGAGTAAGAAGAGAAGTGAAGTAGCCACCAGAGAAGATCTCAGGAAAGAGCCTGCCTCTCTCAAAGCTCAGCTATTTCTGTGACTATGCCTATTTTCCCATAATTATACTGGTTCTGCTCTGTACAGCACTAAGGCAGGCCTACTGATCCCTGTCCAAACTCCTGCTGCCTTCCTGTTTGTATTAGGGCGCCAGCATGGGTTAAAAATTAGAGAGTAAGATTGCCTCAGTATCTGATTTATCCCCTTTCTTCCTTCCATCTTGATTTGGGATGTGCTGGTCAGCATCCCCCAGGGAGAGGATTAATCAGGAACAGACAGAGAGCTGGCAGCTGCCTGACAAGGACAAGATCGCGGCTATGGGACAAGCTGCAATTTGGAATCTCTTGCTTTGACCCTGGTACAAGTCCAAGACATGCTTGCTGATGCATCCCAGCACTGACACCCCAGGAGCTGGCACCAGATCAGCACCCCCAAGGCCACAACTAGCTCCGGTCCCGATGTCACATTGCCTCAGTGCTGGAGATGCTTCTGCGGTGAAAGGCTGCCCATCCCCATGACTCCAGAGGCAGCTCCAGCTCTCCAGCTGTGGAAAGGGCCTCCTCTGCACTTACAGAGAAGCTCTCATTTCAGGCACCAGTGCAAGGGAAGATGTTACTGCCATTTCAAAAGGGCAACACAACATCTTTAACATTTGGTCCCTGGATGAGCAACAGCTGCACCTCAAGGAGGAAAATGGGAAGGTAGGACACAGCATCCAATCTGCCTGGCCACTCCTTCCCCATGCGAAGCCAAGCTGAGTGCAGAGCAACTGCATTTGTGCCAGGATCAGTCCTCTGCCAGGGGCTTCACCTGGAGCCTGAGGTGCTCAAGCTCCTGCAGCTGTTAACACCATAGAGAAAGGGCAGCAGATCCTCCCAAGGTGGCCAAGCAACGGGTCATGGCAACAGAAAGGACTTGTAAGAGGGAGGTGAACAGTGCTCAGATGTTGAAGGAAATCAGGAGCAAAAGCAAGGGGTACTTTACAGCAGAATGGGGCATGGCTCTGGAAAGTTATTTTACTGCTTTGGAGCCCCAAAGGAAAGAAAACACTGGATTGGACAACCCTAGGAAAAATCTGCACTTCGGGGTTAACCAGCTTCTTCTACAAAGTCAGAGCAGATCCAGACGGGCTCAGGGGCACAAACATAGTCGGTGTTACCCAGGGAAACTCTTGCCCAGTCGTAACACCTTACTGTGAACCCAAGGGTAGGTAAGCACTGGCCTGATTCGTGCTTCTGCCCCTGAAAACACCTAGTGTCTATGCAGGGGCTAAGATGACAGTTCCCATTGCCCCCAAAGGCCATCACACCCAGACAGCACTCAGCCAGGCACAGCCTGATCACAGGCTTATGCAATGAGATGCTGCAGAACACCATTTCTTACCTCTCAAATCCAGGGACCATCTAACCTTCGGTGAGGGGGGAATCCATCATTGTTCTTTTATGGTATTGCCACAATGCCATAACCAAATGAAAAATAGCGTAAGCCTAAAGTAGATGAACATTCATTTTCCTCCTATTTTGTTTGCTTCCTTCTGTGGGCAATAGAGCTTTTGATCTTTTTTTGCGTTCCTGAGCCACTGTGCACAGAGCACCTTCTGATACCTTTACAGACCACTGGCTTTCCAGGAACCACCACTGGCAAAACAGTGGCAGAGTTTGACAATCAGAGCATGAACCATGGATTCACCACAGGCAAGTTCTTGGTAGTCTCTCATGGGGCATCCAGGCCAATTCTTACAACACTCGTGATATTTTAGGGGATGATAAAACTCGAGCTTTGCCCCTGCAGACCTACTGGTAAGGGAGAGTCTTTACTTACAAACAGACTAATAACGAGTATTTGTCAGATTTCTTGAGACAATCACAGTTCTCATCCCCACCAGTCTTTTAAAACCTCCACAAGAAATGTGGAGAGACAGGTACCCCCTTCCCTCCTCTCCCCAGGGGCAGGCAGCAACATCACACAGTTCCCAGCACACCCACCTCCCTGTCTGCCCCATGGGAAGGGGTGTCCAGGGCTGATGTCATCCCTGATCCCAGGTCCCTGCAGTCCCTGCATGATTGTCATGCTTTCCTTGCTATCAGCTGCCTCAGTCCTTGCTGGAACTGCTCTGAATAGCCCTTCCATGAAGGCAGAGCGTGGCAAAGGTCTTGCTATAACATGACAGACCCAACCACTATTGGTCACAGACACTTCCAGAAAACAAGCGCCTTTTTCCACATCTCACAGCAATAAATTATGAAAGTCTTTCCCCAGATCACAGAATATTCTGAGTTGGAAGAGACCCACAAGGATCATCAACTCCAATTCTTAAGTGAATGGCCCACACAGGCATTGAACTCACAAGCTTGAGTGGTCTGACCAACTGAGCTGATCTTCTTCCCCTCCCATTTTCTGAGTCTTTTTTTAGTTAATGTAGTTAGAGACATATTCTCCATCTGTGAGCACTGCAAGAAATTGGCTCAACACTACTGTGCCCCACATCTAAAACAAGGTGGGCAAAGAGCAGTTCCTGGATTTCCACATCAACCTATTCACAGCATTTCAGACCCTTCTGGACCCCTGGGGTTCAGTGCTGTCACATGGTAGGAAACATGCAGCAACTTACTCAGGGAAAGCCTCCATCTCACTGCAAACCCTGCTGAGTCTGGGGTGGGGAGAATTAGGGGGGAAAATGGCAAAAAAGGCAAAAGGGAGGGGGAAAACAAAGGCAGAGGAGATGAAAAAACAGCAAAAGGGGGCAAAAGACAAAAAAGGGAAGAAAGGATCTTACCTCCTGGTGAGTCTAGGCAAAGTAGAAATAAATGTCAACTATGCCTCAGAGAAAACAGTAAAAAGCCCATAAACTACAGGAACATCAAACAAATCTATCACAACAATGTTAAAAACAAAAACATTTGGGCTTTGAGAGGGGGGAAAAAACCCCCAAACTTTAATTATTTTATTTCCTAGTGGTAGAAATCTAGGGCCAAGCAGATTTCTCCCAGAAAGCTCCATGTCCACTATGGCAGAGATAAAAGTCACCTTTGTTTAAGCAGAAGCCAAAAGTTAAAGAAAGAGAAAACCAATAATTAATAGAGGCTCAGCCCTTCCCAGCAAGAGCAGAGAGCTTCCCTTACACTCCTCTTCACTGAGTCATTCAGGGCAGCAAAACCCCAACCCCAGCTTTGCTCAGAAAAAGCTGTGAGGCACTTACCTTGCTTTTGTGCAGCGATGACAAGGACAGGGAGGTCCATGATCATGGGAAAGGTGTCAACCAGGAAGATGGAAGGAGGCTTCTGTGATGGACCCATGCTGCAGGGCAGAACACCAGCTCCCCACTGTGTGCTCCAACCCCAAACAAAATATTAAAGAAAAGTCTTCTTTGAATCCAGGCAGGATGTCTGTCTTGCTCAAAGCAGATAATTCAAATGCCACTGGGTTTCACCTCTAACAGAGGAAAAGAAATGGTTTGACTTCCTCTACCAAATGCCAGCTGCCAGGGAAGAGAATTCAGGGAGGTCCCTGCATTTTCATCCTGCCTCTGCCACTCACACAATGCAGATGTTTCAGAAACATCCTTTTGCCTCTGCCCTTGCATCTGTACAGCAAGAACCTAAAAGTGAGAACTTTAGCAAAGTGTGAACCACATAGATCAAAACAGTGAAACCGAGCCTAACAACTAAAAGCCAAGAACCTTCCCACAGAGCACTCAGACTCCCATTTGCTGCCTGTTGATCCTCAGCCTGTGCAAACAATTACACCCTGAATACTTCTGCGCATTTCCACAGTTCTTCCCACCTGAGAGCCAGAGCCAACAGCTGGGGCTTTGTCTGGGGTCCCTGGGAACTTCAGTGCTGCAGGAATGTGCTGCACAACCAGCAAGGCAGGAGCCTGGAAGCGAGGCACGAACTTCTCAGGAGCTCAAGGTTACAGCATTGGCCTTTGATAGGTTGAAGATAAGCATGAAATGTTGTGGCTTAAGGATAATTTTGTCAGAGGGCTTTTTCCATTAACAGAAAGGGGGAGATCCATGTATAAATGAAAGAGCTGTACACATTGCATCAATGCTGAGGACAAGGTTCTGCCCCTGAACCTTGGAATTCCTCAGCACACCCTTCAATTCAGCCTCACATTAGCCCTAGCCCTTGTGTGCATCTTGCTCACCCCGCTGTTCTGTGTCTTAACTTCTGTCTGGACTCCCCACCCTGCTTTTCTGAAGTCTTCACTCCTGATGTTGGCTTTCCTGGTTTCTCTTCAGCTGGCCTTATTTAACTCTGGATTCCTTGGTAGCAATGCCCTCCTGCCCACTCCTCCTCTGAGTCGATGCTCTTGTCAGGATGTTGCTCAGCTCTGTAAGTGAGCTCAGGCCCAGCACTGCCACCCTGCACTCCCTTCCTCGCTTGGAATAGTAATGTCCAGGCAGGGATTATGAATTCCTAGATATCAGGACTATCTTATTTTTTTTTTTCTTTTTCTTTAAGCAAACTCCTATGTACCCTTGGATGTTGTTCTAAAAGAGGAACAAGAGAGAGCTTTTTAAGAGGACCCTTGGATATGGTAACCTGGTGGCTCCATGATCAGCTCTTCACCATTGCACGGCGTGGGGAGGATGTGCTTGTTGCTCCACGGTGTTGCTTGTTCCCCCAGAACAACCTGTGTAGTTTCTCACCTGCTCTGCAGTGACTGTGTCACCTAAAGAGCTGCATGCTCTTGACCAAAAAACCCAGATCTTAACAAAAAACTGCACCCAGACCCTGACTCTCTTATCAGACTTTGCAGCAAAATGCACAGAAAACAAAACTACAAAGAAATGTACGGAGACGCAGTGGGGGCAATATATCTTTAATTTTTTTTGCTTTTGTTTTTTAGTATTACAGTATATTCTTATAAAAAGATATAGATAAAAAGGACACTACAGGATTTGTACATTTAATTCACTTATAGTCCTTAACTGACTAAGAAATGAGGATAGGCCAAGGCATTACAGCAGCACACAACCTCCCACTTCAGTAAGCAGCACTGTACTTTCTAGCTTGGCAGGCAGGGCCACCTCCCAAAGTGACCTGCGAGTTTCAAGCTGAGCAGGCTTGCAGGGGAGCAGAACAACTGCAGGTGGGGATGGCTTGGAAGGGAGGCGTTGAGCACAGAGCGGCTCAAGTACTGAACATCCCCTCACAATTCTAATAACTGCAAAGAGCTTTAAAGAGCCTGTTTGAAGGCGAGCAGGAAGGGGGCAAATGGCTTGTCAGAGAGGCTTTTCTAGATCACTTGGCTCAGAGCTCCTAGTGGGGGAGGCTGAAAGGACCAAGCCCTACAATGAGCTGTGTAGAACATCTTGTAAATAGACGCAACTGTCTAAAGGAGAGTTTTAATCCAGATCCTACTTTGAATTATGCTGATGTAAAACCAGAGCAACTTGAATTGGTTACTGTGGATCAATTCTACATTACCACCTGTAACAGAAGACTCCGGTTTGGAACCATCCAGACTCTTTCATGAAATGGAGTGCCAAAACACCATGATAGACTCATGGCATCCTTCTCAGCAGGCACAGTGAGCAACTCTGGTCAACTTCAGGGAATACTGGTCATCAGAACTACTACTTAGATTAGTAGATAGTTTTTTATATACATTATGTAAATAAATAGATAAATTCTATATTTTCAATTGGCCAAATTGTATTAACCAGGTTGGCCCCCTTCTACCTTTATAAGAGAAACTAGGGTGGCCAATGGAGACTATCTGTTTGGATGGCAGGCAATCAGAAATCTCCTGTGTCAAGTACAGAAGCCAAGGAGCCATGGCCAAACACCTGATGATTGCCAGAGACTCCATGGGTAACAAACTGACCAGCAGAAAGATTTTGCTTACCTGGGATAATCTGGGGAGGTGGGGTGGAGGAGGAAAGAGGGAAAGTAGATGAAATCTTTCTTTGGCCATGGAGACTGGAAGGAGTATTAGCTCTAAGGATGGAGAACTGTCCCGGTTTGTCTCACTGGTGTGTTAACTCTGGTGAGAAGTTACAGGGCATGAACCACTTTTGGCCATCTAGCCAAGCTTCTCTGGCATTATGGACAGAATTTGTGTGGAAGGGTGAAGTTTGAGCGAGCAACTGTGCACCTTAACTCTTCTCAAACTCCTCACTGTGACTCATGATGAAAAACAAACACCTTTTGTAGAAAGTGTTCTATAATAACCAACCTCCATAATTTCAACACAAGCTTTAAAATGTGTGCTTTTCCAGAACCAGGATCACCAGAGGCAGAGTAATTACGACAAAAGCCAAAAGAGTTTTTTTCTTCCCTCCCTTCCCACACAAAGACTGCTCACCTGCATCCCCTGGCCTGGCTCAGCTGGCACAGGAGCCAAGCCAGCTGTCCAGCCGGTGTAATGCCCTAGCACGGTCTCAATAGTCTTTGCTGTAATGCAGTGTATACATACAAACATAGCAAACTAAAATAAGGCAAAATAAATAGAGGTGTCAGATTTACAGGTTCCCCCTGGAGATTCCTAAAACCTTTTTTTTAAAAAAATCATTTAACCCCCAAACAAACAGACAAACAAAACCCAAAACAACCAACCTAGAAACGAAACTGCACATATCATGTACATCATCTACTGTACAATGGATCGCCTTTCCCCTCACGGAAACTCCTGACACAAGCTTCTCCCGTGCAACCCAGCTCAAAGTGTGATCTTTCCTGAAGAAGAGGAAAGATTTAGCCAGTGGAGCTGATCATTATGGAAACACCTGCCCCATGGTCTCCCACTGGGATCCTTTACAATTCCTTTCCCTTCCTCAGACATTGTGAACACATTACAGAAATGCTTCTGAAGAACATCCAGGTCATTTCCATAGTGAGGAAGTCTCTCAGTCCTGAACAATAGTCCTACTTCTGCTCTCGTAGGGAACTGGTGCCTGGACAATGGCTGTGCTATAGAACAAGGAAGGGTCTTCCTGCCCTGAAGTCACTTTACCTTGCAGCATTTTTAGAGACACGGTCGACTGAGAAGAGTGACTCAGTTCAAAGCAAGTGGAAGGGGGAGGGAGTCTTCTTCAGTCTTTTCTGGGATCATCCTAATGCAACCTACATAGCGACAATGCAGAGACACAGAGGTGAGTGAGCACTGGACGTCTAGGGACAAATTCTGGAGAGTTAGAAAGTACCTCTTTTAGGTGTGAGTAATTTCATGATAAAGTTAGCAATTACTGTATTTCTGCAGGAAGCAGAACAAGCCCTCAATGATGCCCTTCTTTCTCACATCTCCTTCTCCACTTATTTCCAAAGACAGAGTGACTTCTCTAAAACGCTGGTGCTAGACACAAGTGCAGGGACAACAGCAGACCCTTGCTCTTGTCCAGCTTCTCCAGTGACATTAGACCTCAGACTGCTTCCTAAACCTAAACCTACTCAGGAATAAGATTTTCCTTCCTCCTTCAGCATCTGGCAACTCAACCACAACTGCTGAAGAAGAAGAGAGTATTAGATGCACTCACAGTACCCAAGAGATGAGAAATGTGGACAAACTTGGCTTCAGCAAGAATCTGATGCCAGGCCCTACAGCAGAGCCAACTTTCCTTATCTTCTGTGTGGGTAACTTCATCTCATACAGTAGATAAGTTAATGGGCTTGTCACCACTTGTATGAAAACACTGCTTGCCTCAGTGTGAAACTGAGCTTTTCCAAAACCTTTATGAACTTTCACCATGGAGTCAAGAGCCAGGGGGACTGTCCAGCACACTGAACGAAGTTTTTGGCCACCATCACTGATCCAAAACAGGAGGAGCCTGGGGCACTGGAGTGCTTACAAAGTTGAGCTGCATTGAATTTGGGTTTGACTGAGCTCTCTGTCCATCCCCTTAAGGATCCCACAGCTGATTTACAGGAGTTGCACAATCTCTCATTATTAATGTATGAGTCAAAGAGGTGGCAAAACTATAGCAGCTTTCTTTGACTCTCAGTGTGCCTGGAGTGTTGTCATGTACCATCATACAGCATCTCTTTAAACCAGGGCTGAACTGTGTATACAAAGGGACAGAGGGCTTATCACTCTCTCTGCTTTTGCTACATTTGTGGCCTGGCAAAGTGACTTCAGTTTCAGAAAGCACAGCACAAACCTGGTTTGGCAAATAGCGGGCAGGGGAAATGCTGTATTTATATTCAAAGGGTTTGCCCTGAGGTGTTTCTTCTCTGACAGCTGCCACGTTGACAGTCTGCCTTATCAAACAAGTACCCGGGGAGCAAGCAAGCAGCTGTACTTGCACATCATCATGCACCAGGACTGACCTTGGCACTACACCTGAAGTTCTGGGTGAGTCCTAAACCCAGGGAGAACAAAGAGGGAGGAAAAAACCCCTACAATGTTCTAATCCCTAAAAGCATAATCTTTGGAATTCAGGGATTATTCAAATTGAAACTCAACTGTATACCAATTTGGCACATATTACCACCTCTCATATGGCTTACATGGCATAGGTTACATGGCATGCTTTAAAACAAACAAAAGGGCTGGGATATATAGCAAGTCTACTTCAGGGAGCAGCAAGGAGCTTGTTAATATAATTTACAAGAGACATTTCTAAAAATCCCTTTGTAATTTAAAATAAAAATGCTTTAAAAAGTGAGATTTTTTTCTTAAACTTTCAAAAACCTTTATGAAATAGTCTTTCTTCTACAAGGTGCTTGTGCCCACTGCAATAGGCATTGCTGTTAATAGCTAATCCCAGAAGGGGAGTGGGATAGTAAGGGAGGAGAATGCACCCAGCTCTTGTAAGATACCAGCTCTTTACGATGAGTATTATACAGAGGCGCGGCAGTCTGGAATGTCCTAAATAGGGTAATTCTGGGGTGGGAGACTCAAAATTCAGTAAACAATGAAACATCAGAGTTTAACAATTCTGACTTTTTTGCTTCTCTCCATAGTTTACATAATTATTCAACTCTCAAAGTGTTCAGAAAACCACCACAGTTTGCTTCTCCAATATTGTAGTGTAATACTGATCAGGCAGCGTGCATTGCAGAGGAAGTTCTGTTCTGAAGACTCAGTGCAGAGCCTGAGGTTAAGTGACATTCAGAGAAAAATCAAACCAAATGATTAAAGTGACAAATAGAGCTCTTTTCACTTCCCTGGGATTCCTTGACATTTAGTGCTCTTGACTAATGCAGCAATTTGTAGATGGTGGGTCCCTCTTTCCAAATGTTCTCTCTTTTCTTCCCATCTAGGAGGAAGAATCCACCACCATTCTTTCTTTTCCTCTTTTCCTTCTCCAGGGAAGACAATAAAAAAAGAAGACAAGCTTGAAAAAAAAGGTAAAAAGGCCATGACAGCCTACACAATCCAATCCCTTTCGTAGAACCATGAAGATACATAGAATTCAAGCCCCTTCTTGGGTTCTTTGCTTTTCTGCTTATATATTTCATTCATGTAACTTAACTACAAATTTTTTTTTTTTCTTCTGAATTAACCCAACTCCAAAGCCTGCTTGACTTACACAATTCTGTGTCCTCCTCGAAAAACTCAGTTTTAATTATAGGGCTCTCCCTTGGTTCATCCCACCAACTGATTTCTTCAAAATGAAAAATTCTGTGTTCTCCAAGGCTCTCCTTTGACACCATTCATATTTTACTGAGTGACATGGTTCCCCTTGGCAGGAGTGGGGTGTGTGCCGTGGAGGTCAGGCTGTTAGACAGAAAGACCAGTTCATGCCAACAGCAATCACAGCTAGCATCAAGTGGAAAAGAAATCTCACTTCTGGCAGGCAGTGAACCTGTTCACTGTTTGCTACTGGAGACCTGTGGATGATACTCGGGAGCTCCCAATTTCCAATCTTGCACGAACAGATAAGAAATCTTCCACTGATTCCCTCCCAGCCTCCAGCAATGACAACAGGCTCTACAGTCATCTACTTGTAATCCCAACCTGGCAGTGGCTTAGTTTTCTAAAGGAAAGCCAGAGTTTCTTTCCAAGAAGATGCATTTCATAGCTTTGACACTCAACCACCAAGAAATTCCACAAAACTCCTTCTAGCAAAGCAGAATCCAAAAGACTTTTGCAAATTATTGTATGTTGACACTAATTCTTGAATTTCATTTTGTTACAGAAACAGAAGACTTCTTTCTGACTTGCTTTGGACAGTGTAGGCCACACAAAAGTACTATACAGGACATGAGCTTAAATGCATTTTTCAGGTGCTAATCAATGGCTTATGTAATCCAATTCTAGAAGGGAACTGGAAACTTGAGAACCACATCTCAACAAACCCCTGAAGGCCAGTCTAGATCCTGAAGAAACGATAGTTGTTTACAGAGTTGCTCTGAAATTAGTCTTCCTTGTTATCAGCAAGATGGAGATCATGACTAGTTTTCACTTTGGCACACAGAAAATTATCTTGTTCCAGCTATGAGGCCGTCTGCAAGGCCCAAGTACTTTCTGTCATCACCCTGAGGCCTTTGATGACACAACAAACTCCCAGAAGCAAATCTGTCAGCTCTGCATGGCCTAGTCACAGGCCCTGCTGGATCCACAGAGGCACTTTTGTAATGGTTCAAATTAGGAGCATAGAAGAGGGATGAGAGGAAAGCTGATCATGGAAAGGTAACGTCTGTAGCTACAGACCAAAGAAATCCTTTGCGTCAGCTGTCAGCCAGGCGCCATCACACACATTCATCTTCCTTGTTTTGCACTTTTTCATCACCTTCTTTTGGTTGATTATTTTTCTTCCTCTTGTAATTAATAATTTAGCTTTGTCACCACCCGCTCACGGCTCGTCTCTAAGCCTTGGTTCCCCGAACGCTTGCGGTTACGCTTGAGCTTGGATAAGTCTTTGTCAAAGACTTCACCCGACCTTAATGCTGACACCAGGTCATCAAACTCCCCACTCTCTTCAGAGATGCTTCCAGCTTTTGCTTTCTTTTGTCGCCTCTCTTTTTCCCTCTGTTCTTTTAGCTGTGGAGAAGGACACAGAGTTTTAGGATTAGCTAACCAAGATGTCAGCTCACTAGGTACACTGCCAAGAAGCAGCTAAAATGCATCAGCACAGATTAGGGAAAAAAAGAGTAGGAGCTTATCCACAAGGCCATCACCTGTGCCAAGAGCAACAGGAGGCCATGCTGGGCTTCTCCTCTACACAGGCGAGCAGAAGAAATGAGGAATGAGTAGCAGCGTATGTCTGCCTCACAAAGCACCATCAGCCTGCAGCAAGAGGACACACGGGATCTGTCCATGCTGCTGCTGTTTTGCTCTAATTTTACAGCAGGATAGTGCCAGCACAGTAGCTGTGCCAAATGCCAGTTTACAAGTGATGCTGGCACAGGTCATCCCCCAGCTTCTAGGAGCTGGCTTGCAGTGACCTTAGTGCAGCAGCACCTACCATGTTGACTGCACCTGACTTAGTGAGTTTGGAAGTGTCAGTACAAACCAGAGCCACTAATAACAGTCACAAACAACTTTGCACTTGGGGCATAGCTAGCTAAATTTACATGCAGAAAGGCCAAAGTCCTGAAGTAGAAGGAGGAAAAGAAGAAAGGAAAAACCTAGGAAGACACAACACACTGAAGCATGAAAATTGTGTGAGACATCAAAACACTAGTAGAATCCCAATGCACAAAACAGCTCATGTTTGCGTGGAGACAGTGTTGCAGTGCTGGGAGGATGAAGACACATTGCCTTGACTATGGAAAGAAAATCTGGTTATAAACACAAAGAGCAGTGAAACAGAACTGCTGATTTTACAAATCACTGGATAGGTCAACCTGTCAGTGTGATGCCCTTGGCCTCCCTAGGGTAGCTCCAAGGAGTTCGGCCATCTCTTTCTACTGCTCAGCTCCAGAATTAGTAGAACTGGCAAGGGGTGGTGGTGGCTATCAGGAAGCAGATCGCTCACTTTGCAAATGCTAGAAGGAAGACTCTTTCCATAAGGCCTCCCTCATGGCGTATTAGGCCTATGAAACCATCCTACAGTGGGCTCCTTTTAACTTTCCAGGCTGGCTGAAAGGAAACCTGAGCCTATGTCCTGGAATTTTATCCATGTGTCTAACCGTGAGGCTGTTGGCATCCTGGTGTTTTACATCTCTCCTCTTCTGAAAGGCACAAACCAGTGCTTTTGGCTCAGCAAACATTAAAATCAGCAACTCCCCACAGTGCGGCCTGGGGCCATGGCAGCAGCCAGGGCTATGGCGCCAGCAGGGGGAAGGAGGCAGGGGACTGCCGGGTTCTCAGGCAGCACAGAGGCAGAGGTTATGGGGGGAGGCTGGCTCACATGAACCCCTGGGGACACACACATCTGTCTCCCAGCAGCAAAATCCACGGAAAGCTCTCCATGCAGCAGGTGCCCGGGCGTTTGCTGTGTCACCATGTGCTGCCAGATGACAGGTATGCAGCAGATGATGATGGAGTCTGACTGGAAGCTGACCAGCTTGGCAGGACTGAGGGAAATCTGGCTTCTTTGCTTGCAGCATAAAAGCAGGATAGTCTGGCATGGGGTGGTGCCAACCCCATCCTGCAAAGTGCCAGGGCAAAAATGCCTGGGCTAGATTTGGTATCTGAATCCAAAAAGAGAGTTTGGGAGCCAAATAGTACATCCTTGAGAGCTGACAAGACAGACAGCAGGAAAAATGTCATCATTTGGGAAGAGAATGATGCCAAAGAGGGGTGTCAGGGAGAAGAATATAAAACAGTGATAGGACATGATCACTGGAATTTTTCTCAAGACACGAAAAGGTGAGGGAAGGAAACATTTTCCTGTGCCCAGATCCTCACCATGGCCTCCATGCGTGCCCTGCGCTCCTCCTCTTCCTTTTTCTTCCTCATATTCTCCAGATCTTGCTTGGCCTCTGCAAATGACTGTAAGAAAGTGTCGAAGATGCCAAAAAATTCATCTGGCTGCATCTTGCCCTCAGTCTCTCCAAAATGCTTCAGTGCCTTGGCATACTGTCAAGGGGGCAGAAAACACAAGAGCCATAATTAGGCAAGCAGTTTGGTGAAGACAGCAAGGATAGCTTATGAGTAACCACACCATGTAATTCAATACCCTCTAAGCATTCATGCGGCAAGAGCAGAAACTACCCCCAGCAACAGAAGTGCTTCTCCTTAAGGCAGGTGCCTCTATCCCTGAAGAGTCTGCTCTCCTGGATATCCTTTGGGCAACACGCAGAAATAGTGCTGGAGAGTACTCACTGTCCACTGATACAAAAAAACCATGTTTAGTTCCTGAGGGCAATAGAGTAATTTCAGAGGATGATGCTGTGGCCACATCTCAGCTGCAGGACAGCCAGGGCATGGAAGACAGTGAGCTAGCTGGGGAAACAAGTAGTTTTAGTCCATACTTTCCCCTTCCATCTTCCCTTCAAATCCACTTTTAAAAAATGCCTGGAGGTAAAAGTTTTTTGCAATAAAGCTACAGCCTGTCCTCTCAGAAACCTTTTGCCATGTCATCCATCTCTCTGGAGTCCTCTGAGTCAGGGTGTTGCCTGGGAGAGAGGAGACTACAGACAGACAAGGCATGAGAGAGGGGCAAGGAAAGCAGCCAGGGCTCCCGGGCAGACTTAAAAGAGAGTGAATACATCACAAGTGTTTTTTATTTTAAAAGGCAAATGTTGAGGCTGCAGGACACATATGGAGGCAGCCAACTGGCAGGACTTCAGTCACAGGGCAATCCTGATGGGGATATGGTAAATTCACAGCAACCCCTGGCTCTTGGACATCAGTGCTGCAGTAGTTGTACTCTCTCCTTTGCACTCTCATACTCCCAAGCGTGTCTCATTGCTGACCAAAATGCACTCAAATGCAAGCACATATAGTCTGTCAACAGCAACAGGTGCAGTAAGTTCTGCATAAGGACACAGATCCATTGCCAGCGGCCTTCACTCGCACACCTCTGCGCTGCAACAGGCAGCCCCAGAAACACGCTCCTGACAGTACTTGTGCCCTGATGCACAGCTTCCCTAGGATTCCCTGCTTGCATTTTAGCACACAACCACAGAGCAGCAGAGCATCCTTACAGACTTCAACGTTTACCAAACCAGGCTATGGACTGTCTTCAAGCTCTCTCATGCATATATTTATTCAGCTCATACTAACACAGCCCAGTTTCCCTTTCCTTCCTTATGTGGGTGCTCTTGCAGAATGGAAAAGACAGTAAGAACAGTTCAGGCTCTGATCCCAGCACAAAATGAGTTTGGAAGCAGGTCTTATAAACCTCTCTGGCCCTGTACCAGGTAAAGCATAAACAATGTCTCCCAGTCAACTGCAGGGGGAAGAAATCTCCAAGGAAAGCAACTTCCTTCTGGCACAGCCTGAGAGATTCAGCATCTCCCCTTCTCTGCTATCCCTGCCAGGCCCACAAAGCAGTTTGAAGCAATAGATTCTTTTTTTCTTTAAAAAGGCTGTGTTCTCAGCCAGAAACAAACAAAGAAACCCAAAGAATCTTAGAAAAAAAGTGTTGGAAGAAATGCAAGTTGCTTTGAGCTACCAAACATGGCAGGAGTTGAAGGAAACACTACATAGAAACAGCAACAGATTACTTCTCTGTTTAACCCCTTTTCTCTGGAGCCTCTGAAGACATACACACAAATATACACACCTACACCCTCTCCCCACCCCTCTCTATAATTTTATCTGTATATAAGGTACACATAGGCTCTTTGAATATTAGGGAAGTGCAGCAGTCTACAGTAACCCACCCTGAACCAGCATCAGCTCCTTGGAAGAGAGAATACAGGTTGTAAATACCACTGAGGGAGATAAAGTATCTTCGTATGCTCTATTTTCTTGTCTTGCTTGCTCCAGTGTGACAATCAGCCAGGGAGGCAGGGGAGTGCCGGAGAAAGACTTCAGCACAGGCATTGCCACCACTGCTTGAACACTCAGAGCACCTGAAGCTCATTGCTAACAGGGGATGTGCTACCTGGAATCTTTTTCCACTTAATTTGTCGTTAACTCCTGTGGAAATTGAAAGTAAGGCACAAATTCAGAGCAATGACTACAGCTAGAACGAAGGCTTGTCCAACCGCTGCGAAGCCTGAAGTGGAGGAGTAGCCCACAGGAGATGGCTTTTGCACCTTGCAGTGCACTGCCTCCATCCAGTGTTCCTCCTGTGCTCAGCAAAGGTGAGTGAGGGGACACACAGAAATGAGCTGGTTGACTCCACGAATGTCCTCAGAGGTTTCCTAGCCACTTAAGGAAGCTGGAGGTTGAAAAGGCAGGGGTTCCTTGCCTGGGGCTCTTGGATCCTACATACATGGAAGTCTCCTTTAGAGGGTGGTGTTGTCTGCAAATGTTCTGCACGAGGCCTGTCACCAGCTAGCACCAGCTAGTTAGTGTCCCACTGGCAAGAGGGGCTTTTGCCTCCCCACTGCCACTCAGAGGAGGAACAGTGTTGCTGTGCTGGAAAGACCCAGCAGCCTGGGAAACTTCCAGAGACACTCATGAGTCTACAGTTTTGTGGTCTCTAAGCAGCAGCAAGGAGGCTGAGAACAGCCTGTCTTTGGTGCCCTGTAACACAGGGCTTAGGAGGTCACAATCACTTACTGTAAAGCACTGAAAGACAAAAAGCAAAAAATCTGTGAGCTGGATGACCTAAAATAACTACAAAAGGAAAAATCTGGAGTACACTGAAATAAACATTCTCCTTCTTTCTCTACCCCCTCTAGAAAAAAAGCTGACTGAGCAGAGGAAGGCAAGTCAGGAGATCCAGCTTCTGCTGCCAGCTCTGCCCATGATGTGGCTTGGGAATTCATGCTTCCTTTCTGAGCCTTGTGTTCTCCATTCGTTACAGAACAGAAAGTGTCGCCTCACTAATCTGATATAGCAAATGGCAAAAAAATCAGTCATTCACATCTGTAGGGCACTGCATCAATGTAATGCACTATTGTAAAGTGAGACATGCTGTCTTTTCACTGTTTAAACTGCAGCAGACCCCTCTGGTTTTATTACTACTTCTACTTCTCTGTAATTCTGGTTCTGCGACCACATGTGCTTTTCCAAAGCACCAGTGCTGGGATGAGGGGCAGTGGGCTGCTGCAGACAGCCTCCCCAGTGCTGTTACGAAGCCCAGGCTTCTACCTGCCCACAGTGGCTAAAATCACACTGCCTGCCTCAGTCAGGGCGTTAAGAGGCAGCGTGGCACAGACCAAGGTGCTCTGGATTCCAGCCCTCTCTTCTGCTCTCTGTCACAGGACTTGTGTCAGCCTGTACAAATTGCTTGACTGTTCCGAGGGCAGATCTCCTGCCAAACAACACCAGCTCTTGTGCACAGTTGTGAAATCTGTAGCTAAGTCCTCATGCACGCAAAATGCTTCCCAGAATTTTGTGATGTGCTGTAATATTGTAGAACAAGGGCTGAAACTTGCTTATTCCTGAAGTCATTTGGGGACAGATGACATGGGCAAAAGCAAAATGGAAAACTGTGTTTCAGCAGGTTTTCCACTGTAACACAGAATGGTATATCTTTTTTTCATTAAAAAATTCATTTCCACACCATAAGGGCCCCCAAGCTCCATGATATAACAGGTCCACGAGCTCAGTGCCAGTTCTGCTTCCTCTGCCAAACTTTCCACTGAATTTATCCTCCTGCCAAAGCAAATCGTTTAGACAGTTGTTTATTTTAAAAAGCCATTTTAGCAAGGAGAGGGAAAGCGGGACAGCAGCACACACAAACTCTGCTGTGCTTGCCAACGAAATGTTAAACAGTGGCAGAAGACCTCTGGAAACGGCAGGAATGGGGCTCTATGAGGAGGAGGAAAAACAGCCATGATAAAAATTTCCTGCTGTCTGTGCTGTCTGCTGTTGCGGGAGGAGCCAATACACAAATGAATTATACCATGTAGCCATGGAACATGAACTGTATTCCCCAGACAAGTAATCTTGAGTTTGCTCTTATGAAGACACCAATTCAGTACTGAGGCAGGTCAAATAAATGTCTTTTCTCTTTATGGGACGAATTCAGATCAGTTAATGGAAAGAGTCCTGCCAATTTCAGGCAGGGCTGGGCCCAGCTCTTCTCGTGCCTCAATACTCTTAAAGGATTCTCCCAGGAATCTAATACTGACGTTGGCTGCCCCAAAATCGAGTTACAGGTGCTCTAAACATTTCTCATATGTTAGATGCCAACCTGCGCTGCAGCACCTGAAGTTCTAAGTTACGGTACAACGTCTACGTGATTTATTTACCAAATGGCTGGTGGTGCCTTTTGTAGGACACCTCATCTGGACTTCCTCAGTCTCTGTCCTGATACATTCCCTATTCATTTCCCCCAGTGGCTGACAGAAAACACCAGTCCCCAAAATGCACAACTGAAGTGCACAGCCTGTAACTGGCACTTGGACTATAGCATTCCTTTGTGCTTCATAGCATTCTGCCATTAATGACTATTTTCTTAAATGGATTTCACTCAGCAGGCTTTCACTGCCTTGCTGTTCTTCAAAACAGTTACTGTAGGTGCTAAGCTTATTAAATGTATGTGCAGATTCTGAACTCCTTTCTCCATCATGAGAAATACCTTGCTTGAGAGGAACTGTCATCAGAAAGACTGGGATGGACACTTTTTCTATGACCTTGCCCAGGCAGTAGTCTCCACACTGTATAGAGAGTTAAGTTTGACATTCAGCAGAGGAATGGCAATATCTGACCAAGCAGACTTTGTACTCCTAACAAGATCCAAAGTGTCTTAAAAACAGGTTTGCTATAAACCAAGCACGAAGCAGAACAGTTCTGAGGAAGTCTAGTGATCTAAGTTCCTACCTGTCAATATTTAAGTACATAGTAAAGCTTTATATGGGGCAAATGTCACCTTTTTCAAGAAAAAAATTAAAATTCATACCATGGGAGGTTACTCTCCTCTGATTGGGCATTTTCATTGCTTCCCCACAGGAAACATAGAGAAAAATTTTAATGAATAAAACTCAACCTCTTCTTTCTTATGTTAAAAAAAAAAAAATCAATTTTTCATCTGTTCAAACATATAAAAACTGATGAAGGATTCCAGGGCAAAGTTTCACTTTCTCCTGCCTCCACCTTCCAGTTTATGGGAAATGGCAGAAAACATTATCCCTTGATCTAATCTATATACTCCCTTATAAAGTGGTATTGAAAGTGAGAAAAACACAAGAAGAACAAGAACCAGCTGTGCTAGGAAGCCTGTTTAGAGAGTTGGTCTAAGTTTTCAATCAGTTCTTAACCAGGCCATCTGTTTACTGCATGAAGATAAGTACAGTTACAAGGCTTCCTCTGCAAACATGGATGCCAGCATCTGGCAACCTGGCCCTTTAAATTTAAAATACCACTGCCTCCCCATTCCTAATGACTTCGAATAGTTCTGTTTAAGCAAAAGGCAAAAAAGATACTGCATGGGATTGTGAAAAATATTGTCTGCTGAGAAGGTCAGCACCACACCTTGGTAATGGATTGTTTCCATAACTAAATACATTACTTTTGCTAATACTGAAAAAGTTTAAAAAAAACATAAAAACTTCCCCAGTTTAAAAATATAAGTTATATTGTTTTAAATCCCAGCTGAGGAAACCTGGCTCTCATTAACTCATGGTAATCAATTAGCCACCTCTATATTTAGTATATCCAACTCCAGCTGTTAAAACTAGGGCTTCATTATTATTAATAAATCTGTGAGTCAGGCCAGTTCTTCCTAGGCTTATTCAGATATTTTTCAAAGTCCTCCCTGCCCCACTACCTTTTTTGCTCAATTTGCTTTGCTTTGAGAAATTTTTTAAAAAATGGTATAATCAGATGTCTGGTCCCTCTCTTCCTTTAATTGGCTAGTTCCATTAGGTTTCCATGGTAAGAAAAAAGCTTGTGATTCAACAAGCACAGAGAGCCCATTGAGGTTGGAAGATGTTATAAGCTTTTCAAAGCACATCTGGTTTGTTGAAAATTTCCAGCTTTCTTTTTCCTTTTTTTTTTTCTTTTTTTAAGAAAATAAAGAGGAAAAAGAGGAAGAAGAGAGGGCCAAAATTGTATGAAGCAAACATGAGAAATAGCTCAACACTGGTAAGGACAGACAGTTCCCTTACAGGAGTCCAAATGCAGCTTTTTGCCAGTGGAAGAACCAAAGCCATAGGTTGAGCAAAAGTTGGAATGGTGTGTGTTCAAACATAGCAAGGGTGTGTGAGGAGAAGGTAGAGTAACATTTCCTAAGCATGTTATAGTCATTAAAATAAAACATCTCTTTATGTTGAGTGCTTTATGTTGGCTATGTCTAAAAAAGAGTGCAACAACTTCCAGACATACTGGTCCGTCTGCAGGGAGTTTCTCTGGTTATTTTTAAAGCAAAAGAATGGCATTTTTCCTGCAAGTGCCTGATCAAGAAAAGTTGCATTGCTGTGCTGGACATGTACCACTTGCTGGTTTTTAACCCCCAACTGAACTTACAAAGAATCTGCATTGGGTTTTTGTCCTGGTGTGGCAAAAGGAAAGGAGCACCACCATCTTTAACACCAAACCAAAAGTGTCCAGTCTAAGCCATGGACAGAGAGAATATACTTCCAGAAATGGGTGCCTACCTATAATGAAGTTGAAAAATTTACTCAGTCATAATACAGAAGCCCCCAAATCATAGAGAACCAAGTTTTTCTCAGTAAATTTAGTGGGGTCACATTCTGTGACCCCTCTAAATAAAATATTTTTTTGTGCTTAGAAAGCCAGTATGCTGTGAACATTATTATACTGGAAGTAGTTTGAATCCTCTCAAGCAACACGACAACAATGAAAAACAGAAGTGTTCAGGGCCAGGCTGGAGGGGGACTCCAAGCAACCCAGTCTAGTGGGAGATGTCCCTGCCCACGGCTGGCGGGAGGAGGTTAGAACTAGATGATCTTTAAGGTCCCTTCCAATCTAAACCATCCTATGATTCTATGAAAAAATTAGTCATGTTATTCTCCCCAGAGTTTTTTTACAGCCTTAGTGGTGTTGGACTGCCCAGCTTTGCTTTCTGAGTGTTGCAATAGCTCCTGCCCCACTGGCGTTTGCCAGGGCAGCCCTCACTGAGAGCCAGTGGCTCCTCTGTTTGCAGCTGCGAGTCACTATTACCAAGTTTATCTCCACAGCAAGGAAATGTTTCTGAATCACAAAAGAACACTACTGCAGAGGAACTGGATCAGTGAGAAGTCATACTGACTAGATCCTCAGCCTATTTTCAAAATCTAAGGCCTACTGATCCAACAGCATAGCTTTCATTAGTAATGCAATACGTCCTTTAACACTAAAAGGACTGACACCAGAGTGGAAACGAGTTGATCCAAAAGAAATAACACATTTGCTTCATACTGCCAAGCACTTTTAACATGCCAGCCAACAAGGGCAGATTTGCCATTACATATCATTTACTTTAAAACTTTCTCTTCTCTAAACATTTTCATATGCTTATGATCTTTTCATATAAATTCTTCCTCATTCATCTGACAGACAGAGGGATTAGTGCCAAACTCCAGCCATCAGCAAAGAACAAGCACCTCCTTAGGTATACCAATCTGATAATGGAGATGCAGCCAGTGAAAGGACAAAATGATTCCAGCAGCACCTGAAGAATAACATGCATGTGGTTCTGGGTATGTAAGAAGAATCCAACAACTTCAGACAAACCACACGTTTGGGATTTCTATCTTTATACTGAAATACACCCAGTAACAGAGAAGTGGAAAAGATCAAGCATAGCTGGTGTAGCACTGTACCAGCCAATGAGAAGAAATTTGACTCTATCCCAGCTGAAACCAGGACACCAAACTACCCAGAGGTACATTTTTAAAGGAAAGAGACAAAGCACAGATATTCCCAGCTGAATTAGCAAAGTGGAATGCAGTCAGAAGCAGAAGGTAAAAAGATACAAAATCACCATCACTAACAAAGGACCCCTTTTTCAGCAATGGCTTAAAAGGCATTCCCTTCCACACTGTGGCAAGGTGTGGTATCCTGCTATGGATACTGCCATTGCAATTCTATGCAGCACAAGAATAATGTTGAGGAAGATTAGAAAGAAGTGGGTAAGAGCACTGATCGTTCTTTTAATCATAAAATATGTTCTAAAAGGATATGGACCAAATTAGAAAAAATAAGAAACATCAGCCTAAACAATTTTCAGTGTCTATTAAGTTTTCACTGCAGTCCCAGAACCTTAAATCGCTGTTTCCATTTTAATTCAGGCTTTTGACTGAGCTGGTGAAACTCTAAACACTTCAAAAGGAATTCTTACCTTGTCTCTAGCCTCGTTGAGAAGGTCTTCTAACTCTGAGAAGCTGAAACTGGCCACAGTGATGAAATCGCTCATGACAGGAACAAACCTGTCCCCTGATTCTCTCATGCGTCTCTTCTGATAATCCAGTTCCTGAAAGAGAAGTAAGAGATAGAGACAGGTGTCTTGGTTTGAAAGACAGGTGTCTGCTGAGGAAGGCAGGAGCCTCCCTTGGAATGGAAAATGCAACCCCCTTCCCTCCGAATTATTATAATTTTGAAATTAAGGGGCATTCAGGCAAAGATATGGGGAATAGGAATAACAGTTCTTTTACTAAAATATATATATATGTATATAACAAAGCAATAATACAGCAACACTGGTTTAAGCTGATGTTTCTTATTTTTTCTA
>VYZQ01052034.1:17485-40416 GCA_013400655.1 Mystacornis crossleyi | reverse complement strand
TGACTATGAAGTGTTTGAAGAGAACGAGGGGAAAATCATATTGCTAATAAATCTTGCGCATAATGCAGGGTTAGAGCAGCCCTGTTGTGAGAGTGCTGCACATCAAGGATGATTCCCCCAGCCTCAGTGGAACTGAGTTACCTCAGGGTAAAAGAAAAAAGAAATACTGATACATTATGGATTTGAATTTTATTCAGCTATGTAAACAACAGTAGTCCACTGGGCCGTGGTACACTCATACTTATGGTTTCTATTTTCTTTCTTCTTAAATAGAATAAGAAAATCCTTCTCCAAGCTGAGTAATTAATTGCTTTGTGGAAGACAGAGATCCTTTACAGATGCCTCCACCACATCGTTGTAGTCAAAAAGATTTCTGAGGATTGAAAATTTGTAAGCAGCTTTCAAAAATAAATGCAAATAGTGATTTAGAACAGTGGCAACCAAGTAGAAGTTTGAAGTATTATCTTTGAACATACAGTGATTATTAGACTATACGCAAGATGGGGAAAAAACATCTTCCATTTTAAAAAACAAGTGAACCTAATATACTGAGTGGTCTACTTGCAATACCTGTAATTCTGCATTTTTGTGAGAAATTATTTTCTTCATAAGGATGAAGATGAAAATAGTTTGCAACATAATGAGTGTTGGCTTGTGGGAAAGATAATCTGAGATTTTATTTACACTTTTGCTTCCACAAAAGGACTTGTACAGTATTATTTCTGGTGTAAGTCTCCACTCCAATTTCTGTGCTCTGGTGACCTGCTGGAGAGAGCACTACAGAGAAGGTGCTGCATGTGTGTGGCTCTGAGTACAGTCCTTTCCTTTAAAAGGCTAGTATAGATTTAACTGAAAAATAAAGCTCTGTTTTGTCTACTTTGGGGACATAATAGTGCAATTACCTGAGCCTTGCAGCTGGCAGACTTTTCCCATGCAAATCTGGAGAACTCTTGCAGGGCTTAATGAAGATTTTGTGCTCTGATCAATTGTCTTCAGGAAATAGCCATGCTCTAATTGGCTGCCTAATAGGGAGTCAATTAGCAAGATCTTTGTGGGACAGAAACCCTCCTTGGTGGGCAAAATTAAGGCAGTAGCATGCTTTCTTTGGAAAACACCATTCCAGGTTTGATCTAGCCTTGTACTGTTCTTATCATGAGAAGAAATGTAGGTACACCTATGAAAAAAACCCAAATTACCTATAACCACATTCCTAGTCTGGAAAATGCCTAATGATTCCACGACATGAGGAGCAGACGGACCTAATCCATGGCAGAGTACACAGAGCTGGATGTGACAGTGATAAGGGATTACAAAAAATAAGATCAAAAAGGGAGGGATGCAGTAGATTACCAGTAGATTTTAAGTTCTTTGTAGTTTACTGGCTGCTGGGGTAACTCTCATGCAATTCTTCACTGAATGTAATGTTTTACAGGGATTTGTCTCTATTAAAAGCCACTGTTTAAAAGCTTCAGTAATCTGTCTTTGAGCATTTCATAGTTTTGGATGATTGCTTGTTGCATATGTGATGAAATAAAACAAAACAGGAAAATAGTGCCAAAATGTGGCCTTAAACAAGTTATACTGAGAAATAAATAGGATTTAGTACTAAAAGGCTGTTGTGGGTTTGATTTTCAGATTTCATGAGGGGTAAGCATTTGTACAAAGTCTTTTTGCTTTTGTAGTGAAGTATCAAATTGGCAGTATTCCAGGCCTCTCTCCGTAACACACAAAGTTGATTGTGCTGCTAAAGCACTTACTCTAATTGGCAGAAAAGAGCAGCAATAAAAACTCCACCTAAAAGTCAAAATGGGGATGGGTGGTGGGAAGATATTTGTGATATAATTAAAATAACAAGCTTTTTTTTTTTTTCCTTTTCATTTTGGATGATGAAAAGGTGCCCATTTTCTAGAAATCCACCAGGAAATGTTGAATTACTTTCTTTTAGTTTACTTTTGAGGAGTAAAACCAAAAGAAGGGAGGTTACTTAGCATAGAAAAATATAACACTGATCTTTAAAAATAAATAGATAAAGAATCAGCTAAAGAGTCTGAGTAGCTGCTCCTTGTTATGTTAAAATAATTAGGTTAAATTAATGCAAAAACATCAAGGAGAATATAGTTTAATCACTAAACCATAAATAAATATAAAAAATATCAGAAAGCCACATGTAAGGAAATATCCCAGGGGATCTGTAAGAGAGTTGGTCCTTGTGGGCTGCACTGTGTAAGTGCACGTGTAGTCAAGCAAATAAGAAACATTTTGCCTATGATGTGAAATGCAGTTCTGACACATTCTGGGGAGCTCTGACGTGAGGTTTCTTTGAAAGAAATGTTTGCTCTTTTGAAAAGCAGCTTGTATCTTACCAGATGGCAGAGAATACCTTATTTATTTCTCTCCCAGGTGAAGAGCAGAGTTAGCATCTGAAGAGAAAGCAAAGGTGGCTGGGGATTTATGAGCCCCACTGCAGATATTCACCAGATAAAGCAACTGGTTGGGTGCCCCCGTGCAATAATTACGAGCTGCCTGTGCCAAAGGAGCCTGCAGCTCTGTGAAGAGGTGCTTGGTGTGCAGGGTGTCATTGCAGAGGGAGAGCTCTCAGTGATGTGCTCAGCAGAACTTCAGACGAAAAAGCCGTTTATGAAGAAAATATTGCCCCTTATATGATCAGGGTGGCTAGGGCAGGGCACAGTTATTGGTTCTTGGATGAACACCTCTTTAGCATCACTGGTTAGTTACAACAATGCCTAAGAATAACAAGGTGGAACAACAAGATGTAAAAACACCAGCTGCAAAATATAGTTTACAAAAACACATAAGATGGTTTACATAAACTTCTCCTGGTTCTCAGCTCTGTGCTGTGAGAAAAATAATTCACAAACAAGGCTGTGAGCTGGAAAATTTCTCTGTGATCGAACTTTTCAGTGTCCACAGCAGGGTACCTGAAAGTGTTCTCCAGAGACAGCATCTCCAGACCTGAGGGCTGTGTCACTCCATCATGCCAGTGGGATGCTGCAGAATTAGGCATGGATGCCTGTGGTTTCTTTTTTGGATGACGTGAAGATATTTCCGTTCACCTATGAAGACCCTGAACCTTTCCCTTCAGGCTCAGACACCCAGAACTCTGTCAAAAGTTGGAATTCTGTTGAGTGTGCTTTTAGGTATTGATTTAACTTTTAAAGAGTGGAATCCTTGTTGGTCCCCTTGTTTTTATTTGAGCAGAGAAGGGAATGCATCTCTGTGCAAGTGCATCCAGTGGGGATCGTAGCTCTGTATCTTGGTGGTTGTGGCATCCAGTTTGGGATGGGAAGGTTATGTCCCTGCTGTACTGAAGTCTTTTTCTGGGTTTAGCATCCAGCTGGTTTTAGACAGGGTATAAAATAGTCTTTGAGCTGATATTCCCTATCACAACTGTATTCTTTCCTTTTCTCAGTGATTTGCCACAACAGGGTAAATCATCAACAAGAGTACTCAGAGATACCCCTTTGCATCCTTCTCCTTCATCCTTTCACTCCCTCCTTTCCATCCTGAGTTTCCAATTGCACTGAAACTGTGAAGCATCCACCTCCCCAGGCCCTGGCACTGCAACTCTGGTGTAGCAGCATCAGCAAGAAATTTTACTTGTGAACGCTTGTGTCTTGTCTTTATACCATGAAAAATAACCTTTGGGTGCCTTGTGAGTAAAGGTCAACCCACAGAGCTTGAGCAGATGTCAAGTCTTTTTTTTAGTGCTTTCTGGTCAAATGTGGCTGTGAGCGGAGAGTTTAGACATTTTCAGTGCTAGATGGCAACCAAAGCAGTTTTGTTTGCTGTTGATCTCAGTGTTTGTATGCAGGTGGCCCAAATTTGCTTTAATGACTTGATTATTTTGCTGAGTGTAACTGTAAATAATTCAGTCCTTCTTCCCATAAAGGAGTGGAAAGAGCCAGAAATTGTTATCTCTTACTCTGGGCTATAATTAAGGGCAATTGAACAGCAGATGAGCAATCTCTTTTGAAAATCCTTCTTTTAGAATTCTAGAAGGTTATTTTAGATATAAGCTCACTTCCAATTTGGACTGCAAGGATAAAAATATTGTTTAAGAAATCTACTGGAACACAAAGATACAGTTGTCGAAAATTTCTAAAAAAGTTTATAAATTTTGAGGCAAAAAAAAGAATATTACCTTCTGTCATGTTTTTCTTCTTCCTTCTACCCTCTTACTGAAAAGTAAGAGGTGGAAAAATAAATGTATTCCATTGAAGCTCAGAAGATTCCCTTTCAAAATTGCTAAAATAACTTAAAATCAAAGGCCTGTATGATTGTCAAATTTGGTAAATAGATTTTTTTCTGGGCGAAAAAAAAGAAAGCAAGAAAAACCTGACTTGAAAGTTTTTGTATAACTATCCTGTTTAATGTAAGACGTGGTCTTGCCCCAAAACAGATAATTGAAAGTGACTGTTCTATCTATCACTGAATTATTTTTTAAAAGATGCTACATCCTGAAGCAAGAGATTTGCATCCTAAGGAAGTCTTGGAACTCTAAGGATTTTAAATGGGCAATTTTTTTTTTTTCTGTCAAAGCAGTGCAGAACCTCCTGTGTCCTGCTTCATCCAACAGTATTTTGGCTGCAGCCAAAGGTTGAAAGTGGAAAATGTCATTTGCTTGGTAATTATTGCGACCAAAGAGAAGTCCATTGGTGAAAATCAAGAAAATCAATTACAAGAAAGGCAATAATGTGTATTGGTCAATCAGCCTGAGGGCAGGTCTGTAGCAATTGATTACTAGTCTGTTGATTGATAAGCTGAATAGAATTACTGACAGTATACTGGGGAGCTGGAACCCACACAGTAAGTGACTTTCATGTCAAAGTCTAACCGTATTTCTCTCCTCATACAGTGCTAAGTCAATAGTCAGTAGCTAAAATATCTTCCTAAGTTTAGTTCACTGATTAGTTTGTCAAAGTCAGACAAGTTTTTTATCTATTCCCACCTCTTGCTTTAATAAAGCATAGTACATCCTGCATAAAAATATATTAGAAAAATCTACTAATGCACTTAGACTCATGAGCTCTAAAGTTTAATAATACGTGGAGTCATATCCTACAGCTGTAGTGCAACTTCAGGAATAGACTTTGGTGCTGCATCAAATAAGGATGAGCTAAATCAGCATAAAGGCCAAAGCACATGCCAAAATTTTGGGGTTTGGGTTTGGTTTGGCTTTTTTTTTTTGTCACTGGAAGGCTGATATGAGTTCTAAAAGATTAATCTAAAGATTAAAGATAATCTAAAAAATAAAAGGAAAAAGAAAACAGAAAGACAGTATTTTTGCTTTGGGCATAAATTGAGGGCTCAGAGAAACAAAGTTCATGTTATGATGCTGTTGGGTTCTCTATGTTTATCTGTCCATGACCTGGTTGGTAATTTCAGGTCAATTTCAGAGTGTAAGAAAATTCTTATTCATTTTTTAATTAATAAAGAGAACAGTCTGTGGGTATGGAAAGGATAAAATGAGGGGGAAAACCTAAAAATGCCGTGAAAAAAATGAGCTGAGACTGGGGTCAAGGGCTGAAGACTATTACAGACAAATGCATAGTAAATCAGGGCTCATTTTTGGATTTACTTTATTATGGAAATGTGAACTTTCATTTTACATGAAATTCCAATATTTATAGACATTTAATTTTTATAAATTAACATAGTCACACATGCCTATGTACTTAACATACTTAGGAATTACTCTGCTGCACAATACCAAGGAATTTTTTTTTAATTCCAGAGTTTCCTTTCATATGCCAACCTGGCCCCAGCAAGGAGAGTGAGCTGTCAAGCCATAAAAATAAAAGTTAGTGTGATTTTTCCTACATGTTATGCATTGCCCTATAAGGAAAACCCTTTTCCCCTTCCTCTGGGTCTTGCTGTCCCAGCTGATATTTGGTGCTGCCTCCCCTCCTGTTCTCCCAGGCCCTCCTCCCTCTTCCCGTGCTCCTGGCTTCCTTGTGCCTCCAGCAGCCATCAGGACTCTCTGTGCTGAGCTGATTTATGGACCTGTAAGTGGTGGGATTGAAGGGGGAAGGGAAGAGTGTGTGGGAGTGGGGTGGAGCGTGGAGAAGAGTGTCCTGTGGAGACGGCTGAGAGGGAGGGAATCTGCCATAGCTCTTGCCTACTGCCTGGAGCCAGATGCTCTCTGCTTTAACTCGCACCTTATCTGGGGTTATCTCCATACTATACTTCCAGGGGATGCTGGCTTATCCGAGGGTGGATGATATATGGAAAACTGGACAATTCGTCTTTTATCAGTTACAAGCAGTCCAAATACTTACTGCAGAAGATCAGACTAGAAGATAATCATACTTCAGGTCATTCCAGTGTTAAAATCTATTATGTGTTGGGTTCGGTGCCTTTTTAGCTGCAAGACGATAATTTATAACATTTAGAAAACTCTCTTATGTTTTGCCATTTGCTGTCTGTGACCTTCAGCATATGTCAAGCATATGGTGAATTTCTGAATGCTTAAATTGTTATCAGCAAGGTGCTATATTCCCATGTAGTAGTTTTTAACTGCCAGCTGTGGCATGAGAACATTGTAGATGGGTTACTTTCTATTCACTTAGCTTATTAAGAAAAATAAATCTTCCCTTGTTGTTTTGTTGATGTATTCACTTTGTTTCTGGACCAGCAGCAATAGATCTGGTAACTGGAAAATAGCTGAAAAGAGGAAAAATTGCTTTCTACTCAAACAAAGGACAACCCCTCCACATTTCTAAGTAATCTGGGTAATCTGATATAACAATGCTTGTGAAATACTTAGTTTACATATAGAATTGTTGCAAGGTAAAAGTTTTATGTTATGTTTTTTCATACAGCATTCTGTACTTAGACTGTTATTTCCCAGTGTTTCCTCTAATACTGGGTAACACACATTGGGTGACTGCTTGAGGTGTATCAAACCTGACTGTGAGGCTGTGACACAGCACTTTGTTTGGAACTGTAAATATTCAGCTCTGAGAGCAGGATCTGAGAGACCCAAGCATTCAGCCATGGGATATAGGAAAAAAAAAAGTAAAATTAAAAGAAAAACAAATTGACTTAATACTTTCATGAGGATCAAACAAACAGTGTCCCTTACGTCTTTTTTTTTTAACATATACTTTTCCATTGATTCACCTGACCTAACTATTCCTCATTAACTTTCTCCTTATGTTCTGTGGCTGCAAAGAAGTTGATGACCTGCTAATTTATTCCTTGTGTTCTTTATGAATTTCATAGCTTGCCAAAAATTGCCCTCAAATGAGGGTAGTCAAATGAGAGAGTTCTCACATCTCTCTTAAGCACCCTGCATGTGCTCTGCTTAAAAAAAAAAAAAAAAGGTTTTATTTTATGAGGGTTTTTTCTAAACCCACAGAGCTGTGAAGCTTACCATAATTTGCAGAAAGCTTTATGACTGGGGGTGGGTGGGAGGAGAAAGGGACAAAAACAAGCCAAGGGAAGGTGAGGAGGCCTTTGAATGAAATAAATAAAATGAGACTATGCCAACTCTTCCCTGATAATGCTAGGAAATAGAGACAGAGGAGTGCTAACAACATATTTCCCAGGCTTCACCAAAGTAAAATTAGAAACAATCTTGGCAGCGGGTAACCAGAGAAATTGCCATGTCGGTTCCCTTAAAGTTGAATATTCATCTCTATAAATGGAATTCACACCTTTCGTTTAATTAAGACATGAAAGTCAAAAATACAAAGTTTTTGATAAAATCTTGGATAGAAAAGAAAAACTTAAAGGGATGTTAATTAGACTAAGAAATGTGCCTGGTTATAGTGGTTTGATTGACAGAGCCAAAAGGAAGAAAAACCTGAAGAGCAGGAAGAGGTGTCAACCCATGACACTGGTGCAGAGAAATATGTGAAGATTTTCCTGAAACCCACATAAATAAAGAAGTGTGAAAAAATGGTGGCCTTTATTTTGAGATGGCTATATGATGAGTTGTACTGCTTGTGGTTGGTTTGTGACAGTAAGATACCAGACTAGTATACTGTTACAATTTTAATGCTGATATTACTGTGAGAGAATGTAACCTGGCAGCTATTCTCTCAGATAAATGCAGCAAATACTTTTGAAAGGAGTGGAAAGGACTAACACAGATTTACAGAAAATACTCTTTTTCTCTAAGGAAAATTTTGGGACTTTCAAAAGAAAAGAACAACTTTGAAGCAATTTTTGTTGCAATGCACTTATGAATTTGAATTACCCTCATCACTATAGGACCCAATGTATTGTCTGAGAGGGAAGGAAAAAAAGTTAGTTACTTTCGGTAGATTTTCATTTGTAATAAAGTTTTGCGTCAATATTGATCACCTTGTGCCTGCAAGCAAGAGCTAAAATCTTCAGTGACCTTGTACCTTGCAATCTGCCATGAGGCATCTAAAAAATAAATTGACTGAGTTTCAGTGGAGCGAAATGGGGATCTGCAGCAGCTCCAACAGCTGGTGCCCTGCTCACGGATGCAGAAGTCTAAGGTATGGGGCATGGGTTTGCATGTTGCAGCCAAATGTGCCCTAGATCAGGAGAATTCCTACCACCCTTTCTGGTGGCTAACAGGTTTTGAAGTAATTACAGCCTTTTCTTCTGGAGGCACGAGAGGGATTTTAGTGACTCCGGTGGAATCATTCCAGATGTGGTGGAAATAAGATCACGTACTGGGCCTCCTTTTATAGCTCTGGTGAGATAAAAGATTGCAAAACTTACACAAGAGACCGTGCCAGCTCAAAAATCTGATTTTTGTTTTGTTTTGTTTTGTTTTGTTGGGTTTTAGTTTGTTTGTTTGGGGGTTTTGTTTTGTTGGTTTTCTTTTTTCTTCTTTTTTTCTTTTTTTTTTTTTTTTTTCTCTTTTTCCAGCAAGGAGTTGTCCACTTATGTTTGCTCATGCCAGGCCGTAGACCTTCATCACGACGGGTCACCCAGCATGCTCAGCGGTCAGGTGTGGTTGCTTTTGCTGTAGGCACAGCAGTGGAACATCCACGTGGTAGGGACACAGAGAATGAAAGAGAAAATCAAAAACCTTGGAGCCTGTGGAGGCACAAAGAGTAGCTTGATTGACTTGCTGCTGGTTCCCCACCAGTCTCTGAACAGCTACAGCTGTTTTCTTTCTCAGCGTGACAAAATTTCTGCACATTGTCTATGGAGGTCTATATGTGCTTTTTATGATTGGTAGAACATACTTAAAATTAATTTTGCACTGTTTTGGACTAAAATGACATTTTAAAGGTATGTAATAAAACTGAAGTGGGCTGGAGCTTTAGTTTATGGGGAAAGGAATTGTACTGTGGGATGAAAACAGGGAAAACCTATGGGTGTTAAGTTCTGAAGCCACAAGCAAGGACATTACTATTCATTGGGGGTCATTTTTTCAACCCAGAAAACACTAGTTTTCTTTATGAACTGAAAATGAGGGTGCATGGAATTTTATTATTTTCTTAAAAAGGGCTTTTCAGAGAAGTGCACCACCTCTACATATCTGCTCAGAACTTTTCTGTTAGACCAAAAGGGCCTGATTCTGTCCCATTGGAAGGGAAATCAGTAAGACTACACATGGGATAAGTTACTCATGGCACAGAAACAGACCTGGTCTCTGAGGCATGTGGTCACCAATAGCAGCCGTCATGGGACAGTTCCAAGAATAATAGTGGGAGCCATTTAAATAAGTGGAAAATTGTCCTCCATTTTTACAGTTTCTGTCCCTCAGATGTCTGCATTTAATAATCACATTCTAGTATTCTTATTATTACTCATGAAAATAGTACAGCTTTCTGGTCTACTGAGGAGGCAAGTGGGGCAATTACTTAAGATATATTGACATTTTTGCTGGGACAAACTGCCTTTTGATGGAACAGAAAATGCAGGAAATTCTCACTTCTGAAAAATCTAAGAACTGCCTCCCCCAAATTATATATATATTTTGTTGTTGTTGTTGTTGTTGTTGTTTTATTTTTCTTCAGCCCTGCTCTAATTGACACCAAATGTTCCTGGCAGTGACTGCCTTCCAATTGGTTTCTGCGTTTTTACCATGCAAATTGAACACTACACCTCTCTCAAACTCTGTTTTA
The DNA here is from genome assembly GCA_013400655.1 of Mystacornis crossleyi. Classification (NCBI taxonomy): domain Eukaryota; kingdom Metazoa; phylum Chordata; class Aves; order Passeriformes; family Timaliidae; genus Mystacornis; species Mystacornis crossleyi. The sequence goes on along the minus strand of VYZQ01052034.1, from coordinate 30,337 downwards.
GAATGAGGGAAGCAGTTTTGAAAACTTTTTTTCCTAAAGGCTCTTGATGCATATCATTCTTACTTGCAGTCACTTTATGAAGGCAAGATATAGTTACTAAACAGAATACATTTTCAAAGAAGACTGAGGGAAAAAAACCCTCTTATTTTTAATAAATTATACATTGCTAGAGCTGTTAACAATTCTTATTACAAGAAAGAGTAGCTCGCAGTGGAAAACCTTATAAATACATAATCCCACCTTAAAAATGCAATTGCCCCAGGGAATTAAAATCTTGTCCTCTGCAATGTAACCACAGGGAATGTACCTCAGGGAAAATTTAAGGACCTTGACATTTGTCTAGTGTATAACCACATAATCTCCTAGAAATACTGAGCAGGCATGCTAATGTCAGATCACATATATCATAGTAGGGCACTTTAATATGGCTATTCCAGGCCTTGAAAAGAAAGAATTAAATTGGTTAAAGATGAAAAATTTCAATTATGCCTTTTTTTTCTTTGTTTTTGTTCATTACAATTAATTTTAAAGGTTGGGGTAACATACTTAAAAGGGGAAAGAAGTATTTCTCAAAGCTGATTAGCACCTTAATTTAGTATAAAAAAGCAAATAATTCACACTGAGGGAAAAGTTGGTGCCTTATCTACTGTGTAAACCAGTGAAAGCTAAGTGTGCTATGTTGTCTGCACTTACTGATCACTGGCTGGTGGCTGGCTTTGGATATTTTTGTTGCTTTGTTTGCTTCTCTTCATGTGAGAAAAATTGATACAATACTGATAAACTGAAAAAAAAAATCTGTCTCTCTTTTGCTGTCGATTACTATGTACTTAGCTGGAATTTAAGGATATGGTACCTGAGAAGTGTCAGCTTCTTCAATTAACCTGTACCTGTCCATACCTTCATTTCAGGGAAGTCATTGTGAGAAACTGGAGAGACTGATGTCTTGAAACATTTTGGGTGCGTGTGTGAGGGCAAGGGGGGGTCGGGCCTTGCCCTGGTGGGGCAGTGCCCTGCTCCACACTCCCCATCCCTACAGCCTGTATGCCAGCCTGCTGCCAGTCCCTGGCACGCTGGACGCAGTGCTCCACACCCACCTCTGGAGCCCTAACCCTGCTCCTGAAATGACCAGAAGTCGCACCTGGGGGAAGGGCCCAGGAAGGCCAAGGGGTATTTAAGGCCAGACATGAGGCGAGCACATGTCTTGACCTTACCTCCTCTTGGAATTTCTATTAACTGAACACTGCTGAAAACCAGGAGTTGGTAGCTGTGCGTGTGCTTCTGTCTTTCATCTCTTTTTTCTTCTTCTAATTTCCTGTTCTCAGAATTTTTGAGTAACATAAAATCAAACAGGCTTAGAATTTGTTAGGTTGAACGGGCTAAATTAATGCTTTCAGAAGCATTTAATGTTGATAGAATGTTGCACTAAACCTTTTGCCAAAGCTCTGATTTTCTAAAGTTGCCAGTAAAGTCTTTTTTTCGTTTGTTTGTTTTGACCCCTTGCGAATATCTTGTCAGTATTTCTCCTGTGAATCTAACTCAGAGTACATGAACAGCCATACGCCCTTTTGAAAGCCTCACTGAGTGAGTTTTTTTGGGGCCTTCATCCTTAGCTATATCTGAACTGTGGGACTTGGTAACTATGATAGAATCATAGAAGAGTTTGAGTTGGAAGGGACCTTAAAGACCATCTTCACGAAGACCGTGTTCCAAGCCCCTGCCATGGGCAAGGACACTTTCCACCATCCCAGGTTGCTCAGAGCCCTGTCCAACCTGGCCTTGAACACTACCAGGGATGGGGCAGCCACAGCTTCTCTGAGCAACCTCTGCCAGGGCCTCATCACCCTCACGATAAGGAATTTCTTCCTAATATCCGATCTAAACCTATCCCTTTTCAGTTGAAAGCCACTGCCTCATGTCCTTTCCTATGACATCATCTTGTAACCACATCATCTTATAACCACAGAGGGGAACAAAGCAATGTTAACTTTCTTCAGACTTTTCCATGCAAAGCAGAACACTCCTCAAAGCAGTAGAGTAGGCTTGGAGCATGTTGGAAATTTGTGAGATCAGGACCTTAACACCCTCCGTGTGCAGATTAGACAGATTGGGCATAGCCTTGGTGTAAAGTTTTCCTTAGGAGGTAAGAATATTTATCCTTTCTGGGAGTTTCTTACTGTTCATCATCTGACAATATTTTGCATTAGCAGATGTCCTCAGCAACATGGTACTCTCAAGCATACAGAAGTACTGTGATTGACAGAAGACAGCTGGAAGACATTTGAAATAACAAGGATTTCTGTGATCTGGATTTTCTTAAATTTCCTTAGCCCAGATGAAGAATTCCTTGCCAATGAGAGCTCCTCTGCTAATTGCCAAGACTCCCTGTACCAGGTTGAGGAACTGTTTTGGAGGATGTGCCCAGCAGATGGGCACACATAACAAATCCACTCTCAGCTGAAGGATCGCTAGAGCCAAGTGGCCCCATTGTCCTTCTCACCTGCCTGCTGTACTCATCAGTAGGTTAAAGCATCCAGTCTTTCACTTCTGGACAAAATTCTATTTCCCGTGAACATTCTGTGAGACAACTCTGGACTTTTTCTCACTACTAGTTTGATTGAAACAGATACCTAACATCCTGCAGGAATTTTAGAGCTATGGGATTAGTGGTTAGACCATGTGTTGGTTAATTTTCTGCTTGGCTGAGCCCATTATTGAACTAGATGCATCCCAGATTTTAATCATGTCCTGTGATACTATAGGAAGTTGTTTTCCACAAGGAACTCTATAGTCTTTATAGTAATTGTGGATAATGTGACCTAGTTATTGGATATTAATGTCACTGCTGAACGAGGTTGGCTTTTATTTTTGACTAATTCATAGTTAAACTAATTAGGAATAGTTTCTCCTGTTGCTATCTACCTGGTGATGAGGAAAAACATAGGAAAAATGGTAAAAGAAGTCCTCAACATAGATTTTGAAGGCACCATGTTCCTTGATCTCAGTCTTTACTCCTACTGGCAAAGCGTTCAAGCACAACCCAGTCTTCTACTTTGTCATGGAAAGCTTCTGGCTGTGGATAGGGCTGTTACTGATCCTTCTGCTGTGGCATTGAATTTTAGAGTGACATTACAACAAGAACAATGAAAGGGTTACTTGTATCAAATCGGGTAGTCAAGTATATATTTTGCCTTGAATTATTCTTTTAAACCTTGAAGCTTCAACTAGTTTTTCAACCAAATGCATTACAAATGTATGCTATTTGCACATATTACTTTCACTTCCTTTGGAAAATGTTAATGCTTCTTTTTCCCAGCACCTCTGGGCACAAACCACAGCAGCTCTTTAAAATGGCCTTCTGAAACAACAAACTATGTTTTTTACTTCTAGGTCAGTATCTCAGTTATGTCAAGTAAAGGCAAAACATCAAGCAGAAGCCTTGAGGTCCTCAGGCACTTGTTTGGATTTCAAAACCTGCATTTATAAATTTTATCTTCAGTTTTATAGTTTCTGTAGTGCAGAATCAAGAAAATTTTATGGCTACCTTAATGTTAAGATATTCGTTCTAACCCAACCCAGTGAAGGTCCTTGCAGCAAAGTGTTTATCAGGCATTAGCAATGACTTCTCTAAAGTGTTAATACAAATATTAAGTTCAGTTAGGCAACTCCCCTATAGTTACTGATGTTTTTATTCATTAAGAAGTATCTCTAAATTCATCGAAATTCATCGAAAATTTCATCTGAAAAATTTACACTGACCTTTCTCTACCCCCCATGCATAAAACTGTGTTTATCAGGTCTCCTCAAAAACCAGAGGGGATGTGGAGCTGTCCCATTTATCAAATTTCCTGAACCTTTTTAGGTTTCATTCTTAACAGCTTTTTGAACATTGTGAGCTTCTCCAACGATTGAAGCTTCTCAAAACCATCTCATCAACATTTTCCCATTTCTTTTTCCACAATAGCTATAAAAAAAACGAGTGAGTAAATAGCAACGGTTTTATGGCTGCAATTACTACCTACCAGGCTGTTTGTAATAATTTTGTTGCTTTTATTGCTCCCTTCTTGGGCTTATTGAAGCCACCTTTTCTCCTGCTGTAAGTTCACTTTCTGGCAGATGACAGGAGCTTTCCTGGCATACATTCAGAAGGCCAGAACTTTCTGTTTGTTTCTCATTTCAATGAAAAAATAAATATTTTTAGGGTTTCTGGGAGTAAAGATTTGGGATTAATTTCTTAGAAGTTTAGTTTGGGGGTTTTTTTCCTGTGGAGGAAAGGTTTTCTTGGGTTTTGGTGGGTTTTAGGACTTTTTGAGGCAGGGAGTAAGTGCCCCATCCCTAAAAACATTCAAGGTCAGGTTGGACAGGACTCTAAGCAACCTGATCTAGGTGAAGATGTCCCTGCTCATGGCAGGGGGTTGGACTAGATGGCCTTTAAAGGTCCCTTCCAACCCAAACCATTCTTTATTCTGATTACTGTTTCTAACTAGTTCTGCTCTGTGGTATTTCAGCTGATGCCAAGGCATCAACATGGGTGCTTAAAATTCAGTATGTATTTAAGTGTTTTGTTGGATTAGAACACTCAGTTAACTGCTAGAAATAAATTCTTCTGGCTTTGTTAGAAAAATTAGCAGAACACATAAACCATGAATTCATTAGGATGAAAATCCTGTAAGTATGTTAACAAGCACCGTTTGGTTCTTTCCTTTCTGTTGGAATATTGTTATGGGCAGAAGAGAAGGAGAAATGGTCTAGTTAGCAATCTGGACAATAATGTATTTTAAATACAGTGGCTGAACCCTCCAAACTCCAGGCTGATTTTATTAAAGAACTGTAGCAGGATGTAAAAATCAACACATTAAACTATTCTAGTTTCTGGTGGAAAAAATTATATTTTGTGGATATGCAGCCAGAGTTTTATTCTGGTTTGCATTATCCTATTTTACTGAAAGCAACAGCATATCATTAGATCCAGGTAACACTTTCTTAGTTAATCCGTAGGCAGAGCTCTGCATTGTTAACTCTCTACCCATAAAAAATTCAGAGCAGCCTTTCAGTATTGTGTATTTCGTGGTGAATGCACACTGTCATGCTCTCCCAGCTACAGGGAGATTCTCCTGAACAGGCTACGTAAAAGTACACTCTTACGCTGTTCAGAGTTGCACAGATCAGAAAAAGAGACCAAGAGAGTTCAAGAATGCAGAGATATTTCAGCATATTTATTCCCATTGTATATTATTTTTGTTAGGCTGGTTTTTTGGGTTCTTTTAACTGTTATGGTGATCAAAGTCAATTCACCTACCAAATGGTTCAAGTACAAATTAAGTGTTGGCATGTCTTGTCAGGGTTGGTATTTCCAAACATAAAACAGCAGCGGTCCTTCAAGGGCAACTTTCAGGGCCAATTACAGCAAGCATACCGGTTCTCTAGTCAGAGCACACTGTTAGACAGATATAGAAAGTACAAAATTACAGCGAGTGGGACTAAGGAAGAAGGAATTTTAGCAAGAAGAAAACTGGAGGTTCACATCCTAAGTGCTGAAAGAGTTGATTACGCACAAGCTGGATGGAAGAAATTGCAAGGAAAAGTCAGAAGAGCGAGTCGGTAAGCCAGGAGAATAAATGTGTGGGTTGTATTTTCCCACAGTCAGTCAAGTCCTTGCTAAGTGAGAGCTGCTGGTCCGTGGAGCCGTCAGGATGTTTCCTCTCCATCTAACAGAAAGCCCAGGAATGATGCTGGACATCACTTACTGGTGCTTTGTTGTTGTTGTACAGGAAGCTGAGGTAAATTGATGTACCTGCGTGTAAGATACGGTGATCCAAAAGTCTTAAAAAATTTTTTTCTCTGAAACTGGTGCCATCCATCTAAAAATAGGCATTACAGCTCCCCTTGTTCATCGTGTGTTTATGACAGTCTGTTTAAAAAGCTGCATCCATTTGCACCATGGTTTTGCAGGGTTTAGGCACTGAACATTTTCAAGACAGGCTTTGGGAGCTGGAGGGAAAGGGAAGTAAGAGAGATGGTTTTCCTGTCTGCTTGTTCTGCAAACTGAACTCAAAATGAATGTGAACTTTCATGTTCCATGGCTTGTGCAGTAGTAAGAGTCACAAGGATTCAGTAAAAAGAGTTCAGTTAATAAGTGTGCAATCCTGACATTGGTTCTGACTGAAAAATGACATTGCTAAGGTAAAATTAGATGTAGGTAAGTGAAATTCACCCATCCCTGCTTTTTGACTCCTTTTACAATAGCAAGGGAAAGAAATTATTTTCAGTTTTGCTGCATAGAACCATAAATTCAAAGCCTTCCTTTCAGAAAGGTAATTTTTCTTGAATGAAAAATTTCAGCTGTTTTCACTTTTCACCTTAAAAGTCTGATCTGACTTGACCCATACTTCCTTTGGAATAGAAGTAATATGTTACTGTTAGAGAAAACTGAAAAGTCACATCTCAAAGCATTTAAAAATATTTTAGAGGTGGATCCACACTTGGTGTTCTTAATCAGAATATTTATTAGACAATGAGAAAAACTTTATTCAGGATAGCTTTATCCACAGGCAGTTTTCTTTAACTACGTTGTCTCTAAGGGAAAAAAATGTGCAAAAGTATGAAGATCTGTTCATGACTAATATTAAAAGTCAATTTTAATAGNAGGATAGCTTTATTCACATGCAGTTTTCTTTAACTACGTTGTCTCTAAGGGAAAAAAAATGTGCAAAAGTATGAAGATCTGTTCATGACTAATATTAAAAGTCAATTTTAATAGAAGTGTATCTGAATGCATACTCAGTAGAGCCTGTTCAGCTAATAATGTTACAGAAAACTTCAGGGAAAACCCCAAGCTGACTGTCTCTGACCTGCACGTGAGATCAGCCAAAGATGTTTCTTTTGGGAAATCTGTTTTTTGGGGCAAATGAAATTGAAATCCTGCAAAGTGTGTGGATTGGCCACAAGCATTTCTTGAGCAGGACAATCCAGGGATGTTGTCTATTTACAGATGTTACATGAAGGGAGCTGAGAAGTCAGAGACAGGTTTTAAGGTTCCAGGCAGGAGGAATGGGAATGGTTTGTGCTGGAAAATTTGGCTTGGGCATGTAATTGGGAATTTGGCAACACTGTGTTACACCTATGTGAGCAAACCCCAATCTAGGTGATGGCGTGAATCAGTTCTCACATGAAATTAGGAAGCTCATTTGAGCTTCCAACAAAATGGGCCTTTTTCTAACCTTAACGCTTTATAAAAATGTTTTCTTTTTTCTTTCTTTTTCTTTATGGGTCTGTTATTTCTGTTTCTAAAAAAAAAACCTCAGAAATGTAAATGCTACTGTAGCATCAGAAAGGAAAAATTTTGGACATGCTTCTGAAGCATAGACACACAGATAAAAGAAGCAGTGGAAAGTTTACAAGGAAGGTCACTCCTGAGATTCAGTCCAGTTCTTCATTCTCAGGGTGATTACATACTTTGGACAAGGTTAACATAAACATCCAGTCACTTGAGTTGTTATTTAAGCTGAAACTCTGAACATTTGTGTTTTTTTCATCAGCAGATCTGTTCTTCTTGAAGTTTCCAACCCCATTAATTACAGCCAGACGTTTTTTGCATAGCACTTGATATAATGAGATATAATCCCCATCTGGGCACTTGCAAAGAGTAATTGCACCATTTGCAAGATACTGCAAGATTTATAGTAGCATCTCCTAATATCTTGCAACGTGAATGACTCTGTCTTACTGTGAGAGGTAAATTGGCACAATCACATAATACAGCAAAGTTTTGCAAAACATCATATGTTATCTCACATGAAAACTATGAAATTATTGCCTGTCACTTTTATATGTTTATTACTAATTATTCTTCAAGGCTGTATTTCAAATCTATTGCTTCTGAACACGAACAAATCCACACTTAACAGAGTACAGTTAGAAATGAAATATTGTGTTTGCTGAGATATCAGCGCAGAGACCTCAACAATTTTTTAAATGGGGAAATTGAATTATAGATGCCAAGGGTTGAGAAGCCAGAAGTAAATGTAGTACTATAACCTACATCTTAAGAGGAAAAATGGTCTTGCTGAAGATAATGATCCCTCAGAACTTGAAAATTATGCACCTTGCTGCGAATTGAGAAGAGTTTTTCTGTCCATTCTCATTTATGTCTTTGCCAGATGCTGAGGCTTCATGTAGCTTCCAGGAGCCCAATATGTCCATAAATGTCTTTCGGTTGGTTACAGCAGATTGCTACCATATGTGTCCAAAGAGAGAACCATGTCCATGGACCCTTCAGCCGTTTGAGGCACCTGGTGAGATCAGAAAACCAATGCAACAGCATCTGGCTACAGCACCAACACCACCGGGGACAGCCAGAAGTCTGTGGAAAGGTTAAACTATATTGTATATACACTGCCCACGTTTACAGCGACAAGAGAACCCGTCTGGTTATCCATAATACTCCACAGCCAATAAACTTACATCTAGCCCATGCAGAAGAGGGCTATATTATTTTATCTTCAATTAGCCTAAATGACTGTTGCTTTTTTCTCCATCTTCAGTAGTTGGGCCCAGTCTCATATCTTTATGTTAGACTGCGTTTTTCCTATTTTCTTCAGAAAACTCAGTGCAAGAAGGAAGGGTTGGTCTCACTGAATGTCTCACCCCCTTCCACTTGTGGACCACAGCTCTTCTTCCAGCACCTCTTACCTCCTGGCTGGCTGCACACGTCAAGGATCCAGCCTGCACACTGCGGACGTGGCTTTAGGAGGATCTGCTGCCCTTTCCCCACCACTTTCCCCCAGAGATGCCAAGCTACTTGAGAAGGATTTTGAAGCTTTCACAGCTTGCTTATGAGGGGAAAAAAAAGTCGTCTGATAGAATGAGAAAACTCATGCTCTCAGTGATATGACTCGAAATAACCACACTTAAAATGAAATCAAAGACTCTATCTTGGGACAAGTATGCCAGCTTCCAGGAGATGATGGAATTTTTTTCGTGGTAGACTTATCACTGGTTTCCTAAATGAACCAAGATAAACAGAATAAACCCTTTCATGTGGTTGCTGGGATTAAAGCAAGGTCCTCAAGTTGGCAGCCTATCATGGGTGGGTTCAAAGTGGAAATGGGAGCTGGCTTTTTTCTTTCTTTCAGAGGATCCTGCTGCTGTTTGTACATAGTCCATCTTGGTGACTGGCATAGGCTGGAATGCATGCCTTCTGTGGGCTTGGAAATCTCATGGCAGTAATCAGGAGCGCTCTGGTCCTTATGGCAGGCATCAAATGGGCTACTGCCAGGTCTTTGAACTACAAAAATAAATAGAGAATAGAACTGCATTGTTTTGGCGAGGCCCAGTCGTCTGTCTTGGAGCATGCTCTGGTGAGAGTGTTTAACTTGGATTTTGTCCATCACATGTGGTAGCTGCAAGAGTGGAAGAATAGAACAATGTTAGACAGTACATTTAATGGTGTGCTGGCTTAAAGGTCCTCAGGAAGCTGTTACTCCCATTTTCTCTCCTAGGACTCTGAGCTCTTCCCTCTCTGCTGAGCTTCTCTGTGAGTGGATGGGTAGTGAAGCAACATTGCGACTTTTATGTATGACTTATTTCTTCAGTAAAAGTTTTTGTTTTTTTTTTTTTTTTTTTTTTTAATGGATTTGCTATTTGATATAGAGAAGTGAGAAGAGTACTTAAGAAAGGATGAATTCCTGGTACATCTCATTTGTTTTATGTCACTTTGGGAATGTAAAGCAACCACAAACTCAGTTTCTGATTATTCCAAGTTATCAGAATGGCACAAATCACTGGAAAGGCTGCTTTGTATTCTGAATCTTTGGAAAGTCATTCAAAGTGACTATGTTCAAATTTGAGGTACGTTTCCCGCATCTTTTTTAATGATCAGGCTATGTTCTGAAATGGAAAGGCTGGTGTGAAAATTGAGTTCTCAAGCAATCACTTGACTAAATTAAAACTATTTTATTTAGTTTTAAAGCAGTGAAATTTCATTTATCATGAAAGTTCCCTTGTTGAGAACTTGATGGCTCTGCTGCTGCACAGAAGCAGTGTGGGAAATACAGGGTGTAGGATGTGAGTACGAGACAAAGCTCTTCTCTCTGCCTAGTCTGCAGTGGTGGCCAAGTCAGTGGCCAGCCATGGAATAAAGGCTGAGGCAGTGGCTGCTGCTGCCAGGGTCTTCCCCAGCTTTCTCCCAAGGAAGGACACAGTAGCATGCACATCCTTTCAGAACGTTAATTACAACATGAAAAGGAGGATGCTGTAGGCTTTGTTGAAACAAATCAGGGTGTAGAGGGATAGCTCATGAGGTTGCTTGCTTGGCATAGTGTCTGATTCCTCTGAGCAGTAAGTGATCCACATTGTGGAAAAAACCATTTAATTAACTTAACAAAATGCAGGTCAATGCCAGAGACTGTGCCGTTTAGTTAGCTGTATCAGAGAACTTTAAATAGAAGGTATAACTCTGTCTTTACTCAGCTCCATGACATTAGAAAGAGCTTCTGACAAAACTGATGCTATTTCCCATTTGCAGTAACAGTTCACTGGGCTGGGTTTTTGCATTTAGCATTAAAAAAAGCATGTTGATCGCATCTGATTGAAGTTACGTTTACATAAATACTCATTGGAATGGAAGAAGTAACTCACCCTTGTTTATGGTCCAGATGCTTATTATACTGCTGTGCTCTGTTTCTCTGCTATGGTTTACTTCTAAGGTGCAATGGCAAGAGAAATACATGGGAAAATACATTTAAAAAGCTGTGTTTTTGTGATTTCTCTCCTAACTGAAACCAGGAAATACTAAAAATATCACGTGTATGAGGTGGTGTTGGAAAGCCTGATTCCTAGAAGAAATCACTGCAGATGTTTGTGGCTGAGTAGAGTAACTTTTGGGATTTCATCTTCAATTACACACCCTTTATACATAAATCAAAATTACATGCATATAGTGAAAAGACACAAAGACCGTGGGCTCGGAGGCTGAATGCTCATCCCCTGAACTTCTGTTGCCTTTTTTATTGTTTTCTTTGTATGTAATAGTTACAAAAGCTATTTCCCTGTTTGAGTACATGAGGTGAATGAGCAGAATACCTTCTGCTTATGAGTCATCAGGCTCCTAAACAGATCTTGAATAACAAAACTCTTTAAATTCTTCCTTAAGGAGGTAGATTTATGTGGCTGGTATGATGCATAGCTCTGTTGCTAGTAGTTTTCTATGATATTTAAATGATTGAAATCAGTCTGTTGGTATCAGGCTGGGGCCTCCTGCCAAAATGCTCTTGTATGCTTCCTTCTTTTTCTTCTCAAACTCCCTCAAATAAGTTGGTTTCTTCTGAAATCCAGAACATGATTTCTGAACTGAAAATTTTTCACTTCTTTCTAGAGTTTATAGTCTGCAGATGCTATATCCATCTCCATTGCTTTGACTTGCACAGTATCTTTCCTTAAAAACACTTTACCCNGTCATAAGATGATCTGACTTGCTGATGTTTTATATTTAATTCCCCTCAATGTAAAGGATTGTAGTGGAGAAAGAGACTGGACTGGAATGAGAGTATCCACCCTGTTCTTAATTCAGGTTAAAAGCATTTTTAGAGTAAATTTGAAGAGAAAATATAATTAACATCTTCAAGAACTTACCAAATTTTTCATAAAATCTCAAATACAGACATAAATGTTTGCTACGAAACACAAATCCACCCCTCATAGACTCTGCCTCTATTTTCCTAGGAACACAAGTAGTATATTATTAAATAACCCAAAATATACTACTTGGAACTCATAGGAGGCTTATTAGTTCAAAGACCACTATAGAGCCAACATGCACACTTTGTTGTTTCATGTTTTTCAATCTTAAGCAATGAAAATTAATAACTGAGAATAAATTAAGTTACTAATAAATCTTCAAAGCATCTCCACTCTTCTGATTTTAATTATGTAATTGATAATTGTGCAGATCAAAGATTCCCCTGGTAGTGATATAGTTTCTACAAATTAGTGCTAGGACAAGATATGCATTTGTGTATAAAAGAACTAAAGATTTGTTTAAAAAATGGATGCAAAAAAGATTTATATGAAATTTTTAATTTATTTCCTAAATCATGTTCTTAACAGTGGAGTGCAAATATTTGTAATTAAACATAATTTATTCTGCGAGCTACCTGCTGATGTTTTAACTCTTGAAGAGAGTGATTTGTCATTTCCTAATACTCTGTAAATTAGACAATTTGAGTAAGGAATTATATTTCGTTACCTCAGTTTGGGATTAAGAAATGTCCTTTATGTAAGATACACTGATGAAACTTTACCAAGTTATTAAAACTCAGAGCTAACTCAAAACCCATGAGGTATAGGTGGTGGGGTTGAAAGAATTGTTTGCTCGTGTTAGGAAGATCAAAGAGAAGAGGCCTTTAAAGGTCCTGTTTGGCTTCAGGTTAGCAGATGTAGAGACTGAAAGGGTTGTGTCACATAGGAACCTTTCTAAGAGCACATGCAAGCCATAAACCATGTTGCAGNTTCTTGATAGCATTCATACCCAAAGTGTCTTTCATGGTTCTGTTTTGTTTTGGCTTGTAGCTATTTCAGTAAACAATATATTTTTTTACTGCCTGTATCTTTCTTTTTCTGATGATTACGCTGTTTCATCTAGTGCAGAGATTTTCTCAGATCTTTGAATTTCCAAGTAACCACTTGGTTAATCAATATTACTCAGCTGCACAGAAGGAGTAATTCTAGAGTAATCACTTTGCCTAACTGGAAGAAAATTGTCTGGCACATGATTGTAGCATCTTTGGCAAATACAAGTAAATTTCATAAATTTAAAAATCTTTATTCCTTATAAGAAAGGTTGAGGTGCTGTGATTT
>VYZQ01052034.1:0-11275 GCA_013400655.1 Mystacornis crossleyi | reverse complement strand
ACACCTCTCTGAAGCATCAAAAAGATTTAACAAAAGGCCAGAGAAATGAGTGATTTTTTTTGTTGTTGTTAAAGGATCTTCGTTGACTGTCCAGGTTATCACCGTGCTCATAAATGAAAAATGTATTTATTGAGTTTTGTCTAGTCTCTTGGGCTGGTGCTCCTTATACAGTAATAAATGTCCTCTGGATCAGACCACCGTGGTAGGCTTTCACTTGGAGATCATTGATTCCAGCAACTCTCTCAGGTTCAATAATCTCAGCTTAGCTGCAGTCATTTTCTTTATTTTGTTATATCCAGCAGCTCACACTGTACCATGGTGCTTTGCAAGTTGAACTTGAAGTGAACTCAAGGGTGATATCTCACTCCTTCAGGGTGGAATTCTTTTTGAAATAGTGAAATTCTAGTGAATGGGAGTTATTCGCTATGTTGGGACTTCCAAAACTAATTAATGCTCAGTAATTCTCCTGTGTTCTTCAGTCACTAATGAAAGAGGGTACAAGGGATATCAGTGGAAAAATTTGTTATGGTTCCATAAGGCCGACCATTTTTGGTTGACCACCTGACAACTTTCTGCCACTGAGCAAGTCTGGGTGGAAGTCGTGTCTTTGAACAGTGCTTGTTTTACAAAAAATATCTAAGAAGAGTGTAACAACCACGCTGTTTAATTGTCTCATGCCAGCTGGATCCAGTTCCAAGCTCAGAACCCTTGATCCCCAGCTGAGCTTCAAGGGCAGTTCAGCAATGGCTTGGTGTGATCAGGACTGTCTCTCACCTCCCTGGGGCAGTTCCCTGACATCCCTGCTCTGCTGGCTGAGTGGTCAGAGGACCAAAGCCCATACAACTGCAATTTTTGTGAATCTGGGATATGGACCAGGCTATATGGGTCCTTCTTTTTTCCAGGAGAGAGGTTTTGAAATGTAATGACTAACAAGTATTGGCAATTTAGGATACCTGATGAAAGTATTAGTTAGACCTGCCTATCCTGCTCGTGAGTTATACCTGTTTGAGCTGCTTGTCTATTCCAATCATAAGGGACAGTGTGTAACTTTGTCCAGTTTGTTTTGTCTCCAAATATTTGTCCTAAAATGCACCACAAACTGCAACAGTTTTTGGAATCTGCATGTCTGGCAGCTTAGACCAGTGTGATGGGGTCAGGAATGAATTGTTGTCCGTTGGGTCCCCACCTGGGCGCTTGTTCCTCCTATTGCTGGTTTGCATCCTCACTACCCAAGGCTACTTCGAGAATTATCATTTTAAGTGATAAATTTAAGTGCAACTCTGGAGATGATTGCACTGAATGGAAAATTTTATGTTAATGAAAAATATGCTTCTAAAATACTTTCCCATTGTACTTAATGTTGGAACATTCAGCACTGGAGGAAAAATGAAAATAGATATATTATTCTTACCCTAATCCTTCCCTATATTGCAAGGAATCTGTTGTTTTTTCCACTTGTTCTTGGACTATATTTATAAAACTATCAACAATCTCTTTCTCAGTATTATTGGAGATTTTCTCTGATATGTTGAACTTTGACAAGACTATAACTGAATAATACTGGTGACATTTCATTCTTCATTTACTAAAAGAAACAGAAGAGAAAGGGGGCCAAAAGTAATTATTTTATCTTGTGTATTGAAACAATACATATTTTTATATGAGAAGCTCTCTTGTGTGATTTTCTGCTTTGTATTATCAGAAGCATTGAATCATTTCCCTGGCTTTTCTTTTGCAAGGTATTATTGTTTTCTTGTTTAGACCATTCTCAGAGCAGTCTCTCAGATTGGAGATTTGTCTTGGCTTGTATTAGTCCAGTTTTAATGCTGTATGTCAAGACAAGTGTCCTGGCTTGTATGATATAAACCCTTGAGCATGTCCTTGGCAAAGCAGGTATTTCAAGAAACCAAAACTCTTTCACGCTGCAAAGTTCTGTTTAGTTAATGACAGTCCTCTCTTTGCTTCCTCTTCTGAACCCGCACCAGACACCAAACATAAATAAAGCCCTTAACCGAGGTTTATAATGTGGTGGTGGCCAAAGATAAGAGAGGCAGATTTGAGTCCATCCTGCATGTGCCTGGTTATCTGAATCCAATGTGGAATGCATGCTGAAATGGAAGAGACTTCACAAAACTTATGTTATTTGTTCCACAAAAGGGTAGGAAACAGTCCCTGAGATTTTTTTCATTAGATTTAACAGGATAGTATCATGATTATTTCTTTGATATTTCTAATAATGTATTTTTCCCTGAGAAGTGCGTGCCTAGACACTTCCACTGATGTTTTCTTTCTTAAAGCACACATACTCCAGTGGATGAAAACCTGATCCCTATTGCAGTTACTATCATAACTTTACGTAGTTTGATTCCAAATATCATGGGAAAAACATTTTTTCAACCTAAAATTTGATTTTATAAAATGGCTGAAGTATTCATTTTAATGTCAGGAATGAAAAGTCTTCACATACTTCAGCCGACTGTAATTATTCCAGAAAACAAAAGTAAATGCAGAGCAAGACATGTTATGCTGTAATTGTTTACAGTCATTAAAGAAAATAAAATCAAAATTGAACGCACCTTTTGAAGGAGGCTCACTGAACTAAAGCTAATGCTGGAGAATATTCATATAGACAGGACAGTGTTAATGTGTCTGTGTAGGCAATACTGTACGTCTATCTGTCTGGATATATGATCATGAGCTGGAGNATTTGTTCCACAAAAGGGTAGGAAACAGTCCCTGAGATTTTTTTCATTAGATTTAACAGGATAGTATCATGATTATTTCTTTGATATTTCTAATAATGTATTTTTCCCTGAGAAGTGCGTGCCTAGACACTTCCACTGATGTTTTCTTTCTTAAAGCACACATACTCCAGTGGATGAAAACCTGATCGCTATTGCAGTTACTATCATAACTTTACGTAGTTTGATTCCAAATATCATGGGAAAAACATTTTTTCAACCTAAAATTTGACTTTATAAAATGGCTGAAGTATTCATTTTAATGTCAGGAATGAAAAGTCTTCACATACTTCAGCCGACTGTAATTATTCCAGAAAACAAAAGTAAATGCAGAGCAAGACATGTTATGCTGTAATTGTTTACAGTCATTAAAGAAAATAAAATCAAAATTGAACGCACCTTTTGAAGGAGGCTCACTGAACTAAAGCTAATGCTGGAGAATATTCATATAGACAGGACAGTGTTAATGTGTCTGTGTAGGCAATACTGTACGTCTATCTGTCTGGATATATGATCATGAGCTGGAGATTGTTTATTGTCAAAGGCTGAGTGGCTAATAAATGCTGGCAATGGCTTGGATTCACTGGAATGCTGCACAGCTGCAGCATTAGTCAGACTTTCCCTTTTCTGAATTCTGTAATCCCTTCAATATTGCATTAAATATGTTTTCAATATTTATCTGGATAAAAATGTGCTGAATATTGCAACTGTTTAATTCTGATGTTTGTCACGTAGAAAATCTATGTAAGGCAGAAGGTAACAACGTTTTTATTGCTGAAACCCAACGCAGCTGCTTCTTGTGTCGTTTGCTCACTTGGAGCCTTGTGCTTGGGCTATTTACAGCGCTTGGTAAACCTTTGCAATCCCTTGGAGGTGGAGGCATGTCAGAATTCCTGGAGCCAAATTCAGACCTTAGTGCTTGGCTGAACTCACTGAACTGACCCATCACCCTACACAAGAATCAAGAGTTCCTATAGATTTCAGTGTCAGTAGAATTTAGCAGATGGATTTCGGATTTGTTGTACTTTATAGACCAAATACTGAATGAGCCAGGAGTCGGAATGGTTTATTAATATGTCACTACTATTTTATTAGTTTTCATAAGTGATTAGCCAGTCTATTGTTAGCTGATCTATTGTCTTTCTCCCAGCGTTTTTTTCGAAACAGTTTTTATCTATGAACCAGATTATTTGGATAAGAGTGATTGCAATTAATGATGTGGGAGCAGGGAAATATGCTCCCCTTATGTTGTGGGTTCAGAATTAAGGCAGGGAATCCAAATGCATGCAGTTCAAGTTAACCACATGGCCTAATGCAGTCCTGGCCGTGCCGAAGCTCACTCTGTCTATGTGTTTCCACCAGCAATTACTTTCCCAGCTGCTGTTGGCAAAAAAAAGGGAAGCTCACCAAGTGGAATGGTTTGTAGGCACCAAAGATAACCCACTGCTGCTTGGGATGATTGCTTTAGACATTAGTCTGACCTGGAAGCAAGGGAGCTGAAAGCATTAGGAATAGAGAAGGTCATTAAAAGATCATATTCGTAGTCAAAGTATTTTTTGTACTTTTTTCGCCCAGCTGTGTTAGTAATAGCTTGGTCAGACTTAAGCAGAAAGCCCATTGAATCCATTAGCTGTAGGTCACTGATTCGGGCAGATTAACAGCAGCAGAAATGCGCATTAAGTGCGGGGTGAATCACTGGTGTCTGTCTGGCTACTCCTGGCCCTCGCCTGGCACTTAAAGCTGGTGTCAGTCACTTCTTGGCAGTCACAGTGGCACCACTGAGTGAGGGGGTCATGGAGACTAAACCATCCGTTCATCCCAAAGTACTCCCTTAAGGAAAAGGTGGGAGTATGTCAGGGAAGCTTGAAAGAAAGTTGCTCCAGTTCCATGGAAATGTGGAAAGCTTCAGGAAAAAGAACTGCTAACACCATTTGGGGTATAGAAAAGCCCATGTTTGACTGAATTATTGCAAGCAGACAGTGCAAATGAGAATCCTGGTATGTTGCAACTCCTGCATAATAATCTGCAACATAGACTTGCATTGCTTTGTTACATTATCTCTTGATGATAGTCTTTTCATCTAGCCTCTTGACAGTGACTCATTGGTGAAATACCCTATGTGATTCAAATAACCAGAAAAATTGAATACAAGTTTCTTTGTTCGAGAAGAAACCCGCAAAAAGAGATGAAAAGGACATGAGCCTTGTTATCTGTGTTTGAATTTTGGCTTTCCAGTATTTTCAGGTACAAAAAGCATGCCACTTTACAAAATATTGATATACAGTCTATCTTACCCACCCAGTCTTCCATCAGTGTGTCAGTATCTGGTCTTTTTATACAAACCAGTGATTTTTTCTTTTAGTAATACCTCAGAAAGCAGTGAAACCCATTCCATTGAAGGCACTGCATATTCCTGCAAAGGAGAAGAATGACGGCTGTAGATCTGCTCTTGATAGTAAAAATGTATAGATATTTTATTATATTCTTGCAGATTTTAAAATCACAGCACATTCAATCTAACACGTTTCTTGTCTGGCAGAATAAATTGCATATTAGTGTGGTTTTTTGTTTTGTTTTGTTTTGTTTTGTTTTGTTTTTTTAATTATGTGGCTTGATTGTTTTTTTTTTTCAAGATTGATGTAAAGAAAAATGAGAAGAAATCCAGGGAATGGAGAATGCTAGGTAAATATCAGATGAGTGTGGCTACTTGTGTTCATTTACCTTCACCATAGCATGAGGTGTGTCGGATCAACTGGAGGTCTGAGAGATTTAATGAATAATTATAATAATTATAAAAGAAAGATACATAGATTCTGGGTAATACGCATATTTCTGCCCCACCCTTGGCAGGTCCCCTGTGCTGTGGTCACAGTTACAGCTTAGTGAGACCCTTCTACATCACTGTCCCCTCTAGGAACATCACAAACCCAAATCCACACGAACTCTTTTGCTGCCATGTCACATTTACGTAATCGGTTTTTGACTGTCACACCACAGCTGCTTTTGATATTGCCCAACCAACATTTTTCTCACTCAGCAAACATGTTTCACATTATGTTTGCTCCAGATCAACAGACATTCATTTTTCTATGAGATGGAACTTTCAGCCCCTAGTCTCAAGTGCTGTAAGCTCCTTTCTCTCAGCTCTTGCACTCTGGCTGCATAATATTTTCCCAATCTAACGTTGCTTCTGGTCTTTATTCAGAAGCTAAGTGCAAATCACTGTGAGATATGTGAAATGAAGTTGAGGTTATTACTGAACATTGTAGCTTTGCTTAAGGCATTTCTTCCCTTCCCCACACAAATTTACATGTAAATATTAATCATTATCTCTTGTTTATGGTCAAGGAGACACTGACCTCCACTAGGATTTGCAGTCCTTGTCTCAAACAGCCCGTTTTGTTTGGCAGGATTTGCGGTTTTTCTATCTATGCTGCTATTGTATGGCTCTGCCAGCATGTAGCAGGGGCTGGGAGTGGGCTCCTTCGATCCCAGGATGGTCCATGGACCTGGGAAGGAGCAGTCTGCACGCTCTGCCTTCCCGGCATGGCCATGAGGGTGTCCTTTGGAGGCTCTGCTGAGGCAGATATGGCACAGCTTTGACCTCAGCTGAGGAGCCCACCAGTTATTTGGTTATGGAAAAATGCTGCACAAGAACAACATGGAGGAGTTGTGTGACACAGAAATGCTGTTATTCAAAGATAGGTATCTGTAATGTTTTTGTTCAGTTTGAGGCCACTTTCACAGATACACAAAGCAGCTGGTCTGCACCTGGTTTGTATCTAAAAAGCCTTTTGCTCATGAATAACTACACGACTAAAAATAACACTGCAGGTCTAATCTACTTACACTTATAAAACCTCAGCTTTGCTATAGGGGCCCTGGAATAAGCAATGAAGCAATTTTGTCAGGTTTTCATGCAGAATAATTTTATATTTACATTATTAAAAGCAGAGTATAAGGCCAAGAATGTGTACAGCCAGACATTGTTTGAGGGGCTTGAAAACACAATTTCGTGTTTATTTTTCTGTCTGGAAGGTGGTTGATAATCCTTACAATCACCACACAGTCTGGCTGTTGGGTTTGCAACAGTAGCTGCTCTTTTTGCCAATCTGGATCTTCATTAACTAGATTCAAGTTACAATTAAGAAAAAACAGAAGATGTCTAAGAGCAAAAAGAAGGTTCCATGAAAATAAAACGATTAGGGTTAGATACCTCCCCACAGAGCTGTTTTTGTAGTGTTTTGGTTTTGGGTTTGGGTGTCTTCTGCTCTTTCTGAAAGACAGAAGCAGCAAGTTTATGGTCACTGTACTCAATAATGTAGTCCTTCAATTCTATTTTCTGTGACAGCAGTCAGAAATTAAATGCCTTTTTATTGGAGTCCACCTGCTTTATTTAAAATACTGATAGTAATTTCGTTCTTTTTGCTTTTTTTGCACAATCCTCAAGAACCTCTCTTCCATCCTGGGTGTGAGAAGGAAATCGCGGACTTAAGCAGAGGTCTTTAATAGGAAAACTACATTTGACCTGGGAGAATAACATCATGTGGCAGGGCTATGGCAACAATAACACATCTACTGCCAGAAAACACTTAACCTGGGTGGCTCAGATGGCCCCAAATATTTAAGAGCATTTTTCTTATACTGTAAATTCCCCGTGGTGCATTATTTTCTACTGAGAGCTAATAACTACCCTGTCTGTAAAGCAACTGGTCTTAAGTTTATTAGCTTGCAAGACAGAAAAATAACAGACACATATCACTGACATTTAACAAAGATATCTTTCATAGGTTTCTGTATTTTTTCATATGCACCACACGTTTCTCTTCAGTTAGAAAAACACATTTTGAACCACATCTGAGTAACTTCTTACGAAGCAAAGCACGTTTTCCAAAAGTCCGTAATGCTTCACCAAATACTGAGTCCCTTTTCAGAAAGTTCTGAAGGTTTTTGCAAAAGAAATAACATGTCAGCTTCCCCTTGGAAAGCTGTTTCACCCTTGCCGCAGCAGCCATACTCTTCCCTGGCATCATGGGGGGACATCACCCTGTTCCCGCACTGAAGTGGAAATGGCTGCACAGATAATTTTTGTCTGAAAGTGACTTCTCCAGACAACATAAATCCCCATCCACACTTTAAATGCATCTTCTTGTGATAACAACAAGTTACACCTGAACTTGCCAAGGTCACAGTAAAGCGCAGGTACTATGGAAAAAATGGAGGAAAATGCATGGCACGTTTGGTAAAATTATTTCTATTTTAAATTGGCCTCTGCAAGTTTTCGAATGTGTATTTCAGTATGCAAAGAATTCAAGAAATTGCTCCTCCCAAGTGAGTCAACTTTTGGGTTGAGCCATGTGGACCTTCAAAAGCTGAAGCTGAATGTTGAGAAAGTCCTCCTTGGGGGCCTGGCACTCTACCAAAGTCATGGCATATGTTTTGTTAGCTTGAATGAGAATGGGAACGACCCTGGGATTATTCTTTTTTAAAGTCCTCGGAGAAGTCCAAATACCAGTTGCCTTGGCTAGTAATAAGAAAATTTCAAAGGAGAACAATAGTTGTACATCCTGGAATGTCAAGATTACCAGCATGGACTACAGTCCCAAGCTCTCAATAAGATGAAAAGCAGAGGGTCTAATTTTCTTTTTATGTGACCCAAGCACACACAAGGTTGCCCAAAAGCCTGACTAGTTGGTACCTTAGAAGTCAAGGAACTGGGATAAAAAAATCCAGAAATGATCCAAGCTCCACACTAAAGGGAAACTTTGACACGTCAAAACGTTAACTTTATTTTTCTGGATGAGTGGTTAATTTGTAGAGGAATTATTTGGCTGCCATACCTGTGGAAACATTGGGAAGTGTTTGCAAAATGTGGATAGTACAACCTTGGGTTTTATTTGGAGAGTTTCCCGGGCATTGCCGAAATGAAAGTCTTTATATCTTGAATTTGAAATAAGATGACTTTCAATGAGCTATGTCAAAGTACCACATCTAGAATTTAGCATTAGAAAAATTTGCTTGTCCCTTACAATCTGCCAGTAAAGTAAAGTTTTCAAACAGCAAAAAGAATCTCCTAAGATGTGAAAATTCACATGAGAAATTCAAAGTAGGATTCCATGTAGGATTAACCCACTGAAGGTGTTCCAGCCAGCCTTATAGGATATATCTGCCATTCCACATTCTTTAATTGCTGCCAGACAACACAGTACATCTGGTATTTCCCTTGTTTTGGGTTATTTTATGACTGCACCAATTTCAGGCTTCAGAGTATCCTGCATCACAGATTCTGCTTTATCTTAAAACCATCAAGGACTGTCGTGGTGCAACTGTTGTAATGAATAAACACTGTTGCTGTTTACAGTATTTTATCTCTGAATATGACCCTTAAATTAAGAATTAGTGTCTGAGAGAACCCAAGGACAAATGTGTACATATTCATAAATTTCATGTAAGGGCATGTTGGACGTTGAAAGCCTTCTCATTCTTTTTCCAGAGAGAAGAGTAACAGCAACAAGAGAGTGGTGCCTGCAGAACTGGGGAGAGATGTGTTCCCAGGTTCATGTGTATCTTGCCCCCATCCACTTTGCAGCAGTTACTTCGATCAGTGGAGGGTTTCTTTCTCTAGTGCTGTAGACTCATTTCCATCCAGCTCCTGACTCTGTGGCAGACGACAGGAGGAGAAAAAGGATATTTGGGCGTATGATGTATAAAGCTTCTGCCCACCTTTTTTTCCAGTTTCCTAAGAATTTCTTTTTTTTGTGGTTTTTCATAGGCTTTCAGCAATAATTAGGAAGGTCTATTGATTTAGAATTAAACGTAACTGGTACTCCTTCCAGAGTGCTTTGAGATTATGGTGTCAAGTTTCTTCTGCTTCATGTAGCCACTAAATGAATGCAGAAGAGTTTGCCTCCTTTGGCCCACTCAGGCAGCAGTAAGATCAACACAGCCAGGGAGGAGAAGGTGTCAAAAATAGCTGAAAAATCTGGTGGGCTGGTTCTTTAGTACTGAGAGTTTGTCTGCCCTTCCATCTCTTTGTGCTTAGAGGAAACATNATCGTGGAGGTATACTTGGGGCTTCCAGTTAGGCGCGTGTCTGTCTGCACGTCCTGCTCACACGTGATTAATGTGTGCAGTATTAATTGTGGGTAAACAGTCCTGTATGTGTGGTTGACCAAATAGTTCTGCTTTAACCAGTACACATGCTAGGCCAATTAAAAAAAATTTAATACTGCCACCAAGCACAATGGTTTCCTGTAAAAGCTAGAGAATGAAGTTTATAATTTGAAACTGTTGTGCAAATGTAGACATGTAACTGTTAAAGGGTTTTCCCATACCATCTGAAGGAGAAGAAAAATACATATTTTTGAATGTTTCCCTGTTTGTTTTTAAAAAATATATCATAGTCTTATAGTCAAAACTCTGAACTTTAAAAAAAATACAGAGTTCATAAGTATATTTCTCCTTTCAATTTTTTAAAAACTTTGCTTCATTTGTTCCTTTTCAAATGTAAATTGATCTTTGATAAAAAGCTACTTATGCTACATATAGTGTATAAACATAAGGATTATTGGCTTGAGTTTCAAAATTCTGAAGTTTTAAATTTTTATTCAGATGAATCTCTTTAGCAGAACATATTTTTAATTAACTTTTTGAAATGCTAACATATGGCAAAATCTACCTGTTGAAGTTCAGCAATCTACTTCTAGTCTTTTTTCTCTCTCTGAGAAAACTAAAAGACATTAAAAAGCGAACTGTTATTTATATATTTATTTATAGCATCCCTGGGCTCTGAAATGGGCCAAAATTCATGCAGTGCTGAGGGAGTAATCTATATGGAAAAAACCATGGAAAAAGTCTTTACATTTGAGAAAGGCAGAAAAAAGACCTAAAAATTTTAGCATTTCTGTCTTTTGGTGTCACTGAGCAGTAAGAATTTAAACCCCTCTGTGAAGAATCTATTTTCAACTTTTAGCAGGACAACAAATAATGGTGTGGGCTACAGTAATGTAATATTTACCTTACAATCTGTATTTTGTGGCATTTAAAACATATTTGACTGGTTCCAAAGGAGCAGTTTGGGTTCCCTCAATTCTATCATTACAGGAAAATCATTATTTCCTAAACCTGAAAAGCTTCGATATCCAAAGGCTCTTGTCTTGACTCTGCTTGCAGTAGAAAGGTTCATAAAAGTATGCGTCATAGTTATAACAATTTTCTCTTCCCACAGAATTGTCCCATAAATGACATTATCACTATACTTGGAACTGCAATTTGCACATTATATCAGCCTAAAACAATTTGGGACATTCATTTTCCCTCACTATTGTATTTTGTAAATGGAGTGACACCATGAATGGGAGAGTTTATAAATGACTGCTAATTACATGACCAGACTGAGTCAAACGGGATGAGTGCTCATTTTACCTTAATTGATAACTTCAGTTCTTACCTGACACAATGAAATAATTAATGATGACAGCAACAATTAATAATTGGAAAAGATACATTTTAAATGATACTTCCAGGGTTTATATA
>VYZQ01052033.1:13967-27154 GCA_013400655.1 Mystacornis crossleyi | reverse complement strand
CATATTCCCATTCACCAAGCCAGGCTTCATGGCCACAGCCTCCACTTTACACCAGCTGACTGGCTGATTTGAAGGCTCTGAGGAAACAACACAAACCACCTCCATTCTTCTGGGAACCACAGACAAGGCTTCTCTGATGACACTGCTGCACAGAGCACATCCTTTCAATGTTTTGCCCTGGTGGGATAGTCCAAGACCCAATTTTTGGTAACTCCCTGGGCCCTGACTTCCCGGTCAGCAGGAGCTCTTTAACACCAAATAAGAAAGAGAAGATTTGGATCAAGGTCTGCATAACCAAGAAAGTACTTCAGGCAGCTTTACACAGAATCTTCCTTACTGGTATCAGCTCTGTCAGTGACTGAGTGAGCTGCTGAAGAGGAGAAACCCCCCCTTCAGTGTTCATACAGTCAATTCTACACTGGAAGTGCCCCAAGGAGACTGCAGTAATATATGTGGCATTTACACAGCATGATCAACATCCCTATGTTCATGGGAATATGCAGCACACACTGAATAAAAGGCTCTTACCAAGCCAAAATAAAGCAGCATAACTACCTGTGGCTGCACGCCACTCATGAGGCAGGAAGGATTTAAAACTAAAACAGCTTCACACCACAAACTTTTCCAAATGTCAGGAAAAAATGAAAAAAAAACCCTAATTCACAAACAGAAAAACCCCCATCTAGCAGCTGTTTGTTCTTAAAAATATGTATTTGCAGGAAAAATCCCAAATCTTACGTTATCAAGAGCAGAAAGATGAGTCATTTTCAAGTCAAGTAAGTCTAGCTCAGTATAGATGGCATTAGGGTATGTACCAAAGAGCAGCTGCTGCTGGGCACTGCACAGTTCCTTCCCACAGCCATTAAAAGTTATAATCTCAACTGTACAGCGCACAACTTTATATGGATAGTTGTCACTCCAAAAAAAGAGTTACGTAAGTTACAATTTATACTAGATAATGAAAATTAAACTAGTAAGCTGCAAGGTTAATGTAAAAAATGGTAATTCACCTGTACAATTTAAATTTCCCCGCCTCCCCCCGATCTATAATTATATGTTTCTCCTAGTAACCAGGTATTTCACATGCAAACCACCATACGTGGATTTTTTATTTCCAGCCAGCAGGGTCCTTTGATCTTCTGACTCATCAAGAGAAGTTCCAGGCTAGAGGTGTTAGTTCCAAACACATGTGAAAATGTTTGTCCCTTCAGATCTTGGGGAAGCCGAGGACATTCAGCCTAACAAGTAACAGAGAGCACTGAGTCATTTCACACCACAGAAGTCTTCAAGGTTGACACACCATATTCAGACAGCACTGAAATCATCATCACCCCCTACAAGCAAAGCCCTAACCCATAATACCTAACCATAACTGAGGAAATCACACTGTAGGCCCCTCTTAAAACTCAGGACAGTAGTAATGTAAAAACACACTGAAATTAAAAGTTCTTCATCCATACTGGATACATCAGCCAAGACAACAACAATGCTCAATGACCATTTTAATACAGAAACTGCTCACATTGTAAACTTAATTAGATAAGAAAGCAAGTTACGGTATTTTGTCAGATTAATTATACTCACCGAATATTTAACTTCTAGGTATTCAGATTTTGCTGGTACATCTGGAATCTCAAAAGCGTAGTATTTTTCCACTTTCTATATAAAACAAACGTATTATATTTTCAGTATCTCTCAACTGAATATTCATTCTGTCCAATAAGACAGCTGAAGAAAAAAAGGCCAGCCAAAACATACATTTCAAATATCATGGGCTTGATCATATATTACCAATTCTGGAACTCATTATAACTGGCTGAAGACAGTAAGAACATTATAGTGCCTGTTTTTAATCTCTATACATTTTTTTAGCATGAAGAGTTTCTACAGAATTGACTTTCAAGTACACTAACAACTACCAATAAAACCACCTGGTAGTTAGGCAAACTCAAATATTCTTTAAATTCACAGGTTTCAGACATACTCGTGAGAAATGGTGACTGCAGGCCACTGCAAAATCCCAAAATGGCTGAGATGGAGAGGGATGTCCAGGGATTGTCTAGTCCAGCTGCCTGCTCAGAGCTGGGTCAATCACAGTGGGTTGCTCAGGACTCTCCCCAGCCAGATTTTAATATCCCCAAGGATGGAGACTCCATAGCCTCTATGGGCAATCTGTGCCAGTGCTTGATCTCTCTTACAGTAAAGCAGTAGTCCATGTTCTGATAAATTTCATGTGTTTCAAATAGTATCTATTGCCCTTGTCCTCCACTGAGCACCAACAAGAAAAGTCTGCCAGAGTAATCTTTACTCATGCTCATCAAATGTTCATAAACAATTAAAAGATTTGCACTGCCAATCCCTCACCCTGAACCTTCTCCCCTGCAGGCTGAGCAGTCACAGGTTTCTCAGCCTCTCCTCACATGACAGATGCTCCAGGCCCTGTAACTATCTTTGTGGTCCTAGTCTGGATTTGTTCCACTAGCACACACTATTCCTCACACAGGGGAGCTCAGCTGAGTACAGCACTCCACAGGTGCTCACCAGGGCTGCAGAGGGGAAAGGACCAACTCCTGACACTTGCTGGTAATGCCCATGGCAGTCTTTTCCCCAGGGGTACATTGCTGCCTCTTGTCCAGCCTCATGTGTACCAAGACGAACAGGTTCTTCCCTCCAAAGCTGCTTTCCAGCCAGTCAGCCACCATCATCTACTAGTGCCTGAGGTTATTCCAGTCTCCACACAGGACCACTTCCTTTTTTTTTTAATTTGTTGGGATTCCTGTAAGTCATAAAGTACATCCAGCCTGTCAAAACAGCACATCCGTCAGGTGTATCAGCCTCTCCTGGTTTTGTACTGCCTGCAGACTTGCTAAGCGTGTGCTCTATGCAATCATCCAAATCATTAACACAGATGCTAAGCAGGACTGGATCCAGTATTGACCCTTGGGCTGCACCTCTAGGGATTGGCCTCTACCTGGATTTTGTGCCAGTGGTCACAACACTTGGAGACCAGTGGAACAGCTGGTTTTCAGTTGACCCTGCTGCCCACTTTGCTAGCCTCTACTTCATCAGTTTGTCTGTGAGGGTGCTATGGTACGCAGCACTGACAGTCTTACTAAGGTAAGATAAACAACAGTCACTGCTCTCCTCTTGTCCACCAAACCAGTCCATCTCTTCCCAGAAGGCTACCAGCTTGGTGAAGCATCATTTCCCCTCTGAATCCAAACTGAACACTCCCAAACACATTCTGACATTGGCCAGCTCCCTCCACACTGCGGGGTGCATCCCATCAGATCCCACATACCTTTATCTGTTAAATTAGTTTAAATGTGCCCTAACATGATCCTCCTCCTCTGAGAACAAGTCTTCTTTGTTTCAGGCTTTCCTTCTGGTCTCTTGGGCATCAGAGATTGCTAAAGGCTGGACTAAGCAGTAAAGAACAAGGTGGAGAAGACACATGGTATCACGGCTTTTTCCATGACCTCTGTCACCACATCTCCTGTCCCTTTCAGCAGCACTCTTCTCCTCGTCTGCCTGTACCTATAGCAGCCTTTCCTACTGGTCTATGTCTCCCTCACCAGATCCAACACCAGGTGGGCTTTGGCTTTCCTTTCTCCATCATGATGACCCTTCCACTAGTCCATTCTCTAATCCTGACCAGCTCTTCGCCCACTTTCAGGCAGGGCTCCATGCATTCCCGTTACTCTGATACACAAAAGGGCCTCCCCCTCCTTGCTATCCCAGTCTGCCTTAACCATATCCTATCCCACCACGTCTGTGATCCCAGCCAGATTGTTATCCCCCTAACTGCGCACGGCCCCTCCCATCACATTGCACACTTTTGTGTACCAGCACTTCAGAGAGGAACCCAAGAGAGATGATTTCCCAACCATCTGCCAGCTTTCATCACATGCTTACAGCAGATCATTTCTGTGACACTACTGTATTTTTCATTTTAAGTGACTTGGGTTTTACTAGAAAGTAGTCTAGTTTGTTTATGTATCTCTAACAAAGACAGTTAAAGATGTCTGAAGTTCAGTACAACTTTATTGCAAGTTAAGTATCACTTCTGCTTTCTTCAAGAATAATAACAATTTTCTGCAACACACACATTGTCAGTTTCTAAGAATAACTACCTTCATTTTCCAAATAATTACAATACCCTGTGCAACAGTGCTCTGGCGCTTGCTGAAATGTACCCTGTGATGTGTGCCCTGCCCTGTAGTACTTTACAAACCACCTGCACCACTGCTATATACTATTGTTATTATATTATGCCATAACTACTATGCACGTTACTTTACTACAGGAATTCCTAGAGGCACCTTAAATTAAAAATCACATTTCTCACTGGACAATGCACTACATTCACCACTTCATACATAAGACTCAGCATAATATGCCATTACAGAAAGTTTAATAAGAAAAAGCAAAATTACCATACATGGGAATAAAATTTACAAATTAACAAAATACATGCACTGTTAGGCAAACTTAAAGTTATTTGGGGTTGGACGGCTGGGTTTTTCTCCTTAAATTAATAACATCAGCGATAGTTCCCTCAGGGTGCTACAACAAGCAGTTAAGCTAGTTACTTCATGTACTACTGCAATTGTAAGGCTGCAAAGCCTGGGTAGGAAAGGAGAGAGGCCTCTGCTATAAATAGGAAGCAGGCAAATCCAGAAACTACTATGGCATCAACAGTTTCATGGAAACAGAAGTGTAACATAACTCGGTACAAGAGCACCACTATGAAGCCAAATCAGCATTGCAAATTACCATGCAAATATAGATCTGAACTGCTAAGCCACAGAAGCACTTCACAGGAGCAGATCAGAGCTGTAACATAATAGATGGCAATGCACTGCTTTTAGCACATATCACTGGTGCTCCCCCTCCTTTTTTTAATTTTAAAAAAAGGACCTCTCAGGCTTCAAACAAGTTCTTGCTGCAAACGCAAGATGAACATAGTATAAAAATAGTCTGCTGTAGTGATTCATTTGCGTTATTCCACAGAGCTCAGCTCAATTACACCAGAGTCTGGTCATAACTCAGTGAATGAATGCTTTGCTGTAGAGTAATCTGCCCTTCAAGTGGCCCTTCAGAGAGCAGAAATGAGCAGCAGTGATTAGCTACTAAGTTCCTAAGTGGAGTAAGGCTGCTTTCAAATTGATTTGTGAAGACTCGCTAACTTGGCAGCAGTGCAACCCATTGAAGCTACAATTAGCAGCAGGTGCAGCAGGAAATGATACGGCTTAAGTGTGTTCACAGGGACAAAGTTGGGTGCTGGCAAGGCCAAGATGCACAGAGAACAACCTCAGTGTCTCCACATCATCACAAAAAGGGGTATTCTGAATGAAAGAACTCTGGGTGCATGGCAGGGATGTCAGTAACCGTCCTGATTTCCAGCTGATGATGGAAGAAGAGTGGGTTTCAGTTTCACAGTACTATGCAAACACTGAGACTTCACGTTACTCTGAATGCATTGCTCACAAGTCTCACCTGAGCAACACAGCCATTAGTTTGTGTGAAATCTTTCAAAACACCAACCCTTAAGAACACGGTACTGAACCACTGGCTGCACATCACAGAGCAGGGGAGACCCCCAAGGCACGTTAGCTCTTTACCACATAGTCACACCTGTGTGGAGATCACTTCTTTGGAGCATTCAATTAGGTGAGTGCCACAAACCGTTTCAATTCGAGAGCCCTGCACACCCCCATGGACACAGAGATGCAAGGGCTGTCTAACAGCCCGTCTCTGGTGGTATGAGTATAATGAAAAGGAGGTTGATGACTCCTCTGAAAAACAAACTAAGGTATAGAACCAGGCAAATTCAGTTATCCCAGGGAGGAAAAGAAAAGGAGGGCGCAGTAATGGGACAACCCAATTAGTTCCACAATTATCTTGCAGAGAGCACAAAGCCTCCCTACTGCAGAGGCATAAGCCTGGCCAGATTTGGTGCCACTTGTTCAGTCAATTTTGTGTTATCTGCAGTATCTGAGTTACCGTAACACTTTCTTTGAATAATCCTCCAAAGACCCCACTAACAGCCCTGNCTTTCTCAACCCCCAACACCTACTATCCTGTCTTTTGTCTTACCCCCCATATTACTAATGCCATACCTTCCTACTATGTCCAGTTCTCATTAAATCCTCCCAGAATGCAGTAACTATCAAAAGTAGCAGAAAATTGCACAAGCAAAATAAAGCTGGATAGCTTTTATCCTTTTAATAAAACTCAGTTTACTGAAGAATTCAGCATAATTTGAATTCTTACTGCTCAGAAACAATTCTGGTAGGTTATTTCAGAGCTTCCCTGCACCAACTATCCTGCCTAATTTATTCATGAATTAAAAATTACAAATTCACTCTTTTGCTAAAACTGTCCTTTAAATAGCTCTCTTGCTGCTCATCCCCTTTTAATGTTTCTAGGGAGCAAGCAGGTCTTATCATTATTCTTCTTCACTTTACTAGCTAAAAAAAATTAAAGCTCTTTCATAGTTACCTCTGGTATAACTGATTCTCCTTTTGTCTCATCCTTCTAATTGCCATCTTTTGTACCTGTAGTCACTTGAGTTAATCTTGCCTCATGAAGGTGACCAAGTGTTACAATATTCAAGGAAAAATATCTCAGTGTCTTAGTGCTCCTACTTCCCTACTCCTGTGTTATATCCAAGGACCCCACATGTACTGTAGCCATGTATGCAGACAAGACTGTTGGGTCTTTTGCCCTGAGTTCTGCGTAAGCTCAGTAAAAATTTGACACGTTTTACCTTGATTTTTAAAAGCCATCTTTGAAGGGTAAACTACATTACTCTATCACCTCATGCACATTATTCTTCCTTGGCAGACCATGGAAAAGATGAAGGTTTCCCAAGATTCTGTTAGCAGATCTACATCTTTTTGGAGACCTTTCTCCCTCCTTCTTTTTCTTGAGTACAAGTTTGCATCCTCTCTTTTAATGAAGAATTGTTTTCCTTTGCATTCTCTCTCTCATTCCTGAAAGGATCTTTGAGCTATCAGAAACTTGTTTTTTATCTATTGTTAAATTCACTCCTTTCTGATCCCACACGTAATTATGTTATAATCAACTAGACAAGAGAAGTAACAGAGAAAACTGAAAAACCTAGATTTACATCAGAGTTTTGAGAGAGAAAATAAGATAAGAGGAAAAAAAAGGTTTTACAAAGTACTAATGTCACATCCATTTTCCCTGAACTCTGTAAATAGCGCACTAAGCTACAAGTCACTGGAAAGATGTCATGTCTTGCATGACTTTGCTATTTGAGAAACACTGCTCACATTTTCACTTTAACAATTTAAACTTTCAGAATTGCTCTAGCGAGCTTTGGATGAGATGACCTCCTGAGGATCTTTCCAACCTGAATTACTACACAAACTTTTTATTTTCCCTCATTTACATATTGTTAAATTCCATTCTTCCTGCATTTTTACATGTCATCTTCCTTGCTGATTAACTATTCAGGAACAAATACTATGAAATCACAAGATTGCCAGGGAAAGTTACAACTAATGAAAATCAGCTTTGCCAGACTAATGACATGTTACTTCAAGAAACACAAACGTTTCTGAGCACTTCAGTAAGAACAGATTTTTCCCCTAACATGAATGTTTGCCACATTTCCCCACCCAAGCTTCCCACCTCTGCCCTCACCTGTAAAAAACAAATTCTCTATGTCAGTGGACAATAAAGCTCTCACACTAGTAAACTCATTCAGTCCAAATCTGCAACACCATCAGCAGTATCAGCTCTTTTCCTGCAGATTCATGACAAGTATTATATTAATTTATGTGCAAAGTTTCCATTATAGCAATGTTTTGGTTTTCCAATGTCATTTTAAAGATTTGTTGAGCAAACAGAGCACAGCAAAATAACACTTTTAAGGCTATTGCCCATAACTCTTAAGAACAGAACAGTTTTCAAGACTGAATGACAGCCCTCACTTGTTACCTCCTGCATAGCCACACTACGGCAATCCATGCTCTGAACAGCATGCACTCTAAAAAGACAAATCTGCAAGGGTGAGAAGAAGGATGAGACATGCCAAGACAAAGTTCAATAAGATATCTGGTCAAATGCAAAGACACTGTAATCCCAGAGTACTGACTTATCTGCTGGACAACACAATCTTTCATTTTAAACTCTGACAGCATAAGCTGATATTAAGGCTTTAGCTATCAGAAATTCTATCTGTTCTGCAATCTCAAACATCTCAGCAAGGCAGTCTGACATTCAACCCAGTTTTAAAGAAGCTAATGAATGAGTATTTTCAAAAGCATTGCTGAAACTTCTGGTGGAACAACCATGTTGCAGATCAACCATTCTTAAAGGAATATAAGTACCTGGATGGCTTTTACAAGCAGGTATGCTTACACATGTCAGGAGTTATACATTTGCATTTCGGCCTTACCTCCCTCACTGGACAATGTTTCAACAGCCTTCCCAGCCTACAAACCAGAACAACAGAAAATGACGAAATAGGATGCTTGTAAACAAACCTTGGATTTGAACTTCATGATCTTGTACTTTGGTGAAATAGTGTCATTAAATTCCTTGAAAACACTCATTATAGTTACTGGAGTCTCCATCTCTTTGCCAGTAGATAAGTCCATTTCCTCAAAAACAGAAGTGAGGTTTTACAAGTTAACAAAAATACCAGCAGACACGAGTTGAATTTTACTTTGCTATTATGAATCATGTATCTCATTTTTAAGAAAAACTGTAATGCAATCAGCCAAGAAATCACAAATTTAGAAAATATTATTTGAACAGAATGTTTAAAAAGCAGTAAGTTTTCCAGTAATACTTCAAGACCACTTTATTTGCTAAACAGCAAGTCAAAGTGTAAAAACTTGCAGTTGTTAGTTAGGGCCAGGGGCAGTCAGTGCTCTACTCTGCAGCTCGCATGTGATATATTGTGTACACATTGTCTTTGACTTCACCACCTACATCAGACAACACCAGCTTCCAAGAGCTTCCATAAACATGCTGCTAGAACTCGCAACCTGCCATAAGCAGAATGAAAGGTACTTATGTTTGACGTGCTTAAAAGTCACACTTACTGTTTCACGTGGCAGCAGATAAACAGTTCTCTCAATATTTTTCACTGTCACACAACAGCTGACATAGGTGGTTGCAGATTCAATCCAAACTTTGCCAAACAAAAATACCACACCTAAGGGAGAAGGGCAAAGAATTCAATATGCAGTTTTAAAATTAATCATTCCTAATGTTGCTTAAAGCAGCTTATAATGTATTCTTGCACTGAAACACAACCGTTTCTGGTTTAGATCCTCGAACAACAAATCTTTCTGAGGTATAAGCATATTTGAAACTGTTTTAAACACCAGCTTTACAGACACCTGGATCATTCTTCATGTCTCTACCTCCATTGCTACAGTAACACCTGCTATGTCAAATTCAAAATGGCATTACACAGCCAGTCTCAAAATTCTGTTCTGATATTCCACTGCTGCTTAAATTAGTTTGATAATCCCTGCAGAGAGGAAGGAAGGAGAGAGATGTCAGTGAAAACTGAAGATTATCAGAATGCCTGTGCTGTCAATCAGTCCTCTAACATGCGTTATCTACAAGTTTTTCACTCTTCAGTTAGACCAGTACAATTAACTACTTTTCCCTACACCTCAGTACCGTGAGATCAAGACTCTACTACCAATAAAACCTGTAGAAATACATTCTGAAGACACCTAGAAGCTGATCAGCTTTCAAGTGACTATTTTTAACAAATGAGGACACCAAAAGATGCATGCCATTGCTAGGAATCCTGTATGCCAAGACAGCAGTTGTAACCAAGGGAGACACTCAAAGACCACACAGAGCAGGACTGGTGGCAACTGACTTCATGGTGGACAATGTCATTACTGCACATGCACATCTCTGAGCCCAGAGAACTTGGCAATAGCACAAAATGCTGCAAACTGCTGATCAAATTATGTCAAACTTTAAAACAACCGAGCACCAAACCACCTGTCACATATAGTTTGCAGATTACAAGTACAAAAAACGTCCAATACAGCTCAGAAACCTGGCTTCACTGGGTTCCCTTCAAGCTCCAGATACTTCGAAATTTGATTACATGGAAGACACTCCTCCTACAGCACACCACTATTCATGAAAACAGAAATATCCATGCCGAGACTGTCTCAGAAACAGTATTTCATGCATAGAAGATTTTGGAATCTGCATCTCTCCTTGGCCTGGCAGCGCACAAACAAGTCCTTGGTTAAGAGTTATAATTTATCTTTGCCAGGAAATCTATCAGACATAAAGGCACCTTTCTTACTCCATTAGATCAAAGATAAATCAGGGAAGATGCAGTAAGATGGATGACAGAGTCAAAGTGACAGGCTATGAAAAATCATTTTCTGAGTGCTTGGAATAGATGTGAACAAGACTACTTTTGTCAAGGACAGAGAATGCCACGGTTTTGAAGATGATGAGAACAAGGGTACAAGTTTCAGCTGCATGAAGTATCTTAAGAAATTTTAATACAGAGGCAATCTTGAAGATTTAGACAGTTTGAATAGAAGTATCGAGAAAGAGCTCCAATTGCAGACCTAAGTGACAGGGAAGATGAAGTTCTTGTCCCCAGCAATCTTTTACTTTTTTGTTAAGGGATAAAAAAAAAACTCAAGATAGGTTTGTATCATACAGAAAGATGAAACTGTGAGAGAGACCACAAAACAGCAGCTGATTGCTTGAACAGCTGGCAATATTAAGAGCATGGAGTAGTTAATCTGTCAGAGGAGTACATATAAGCAGGTGAGGTAGAAAGCAGGATACATGAGCCAGTCAAAGACAGGGTAAAAAGCTGCCTGGATTGCAAAGACAAACTTCAATCAACTCTAGTATGGACAAATAAGTAGTCTTAATAACCAGACTTCACAGAATCAGATTAATTTAGAATGGAAGGAACCTTTTGAGATCATCCAGTTGAACACTGACACACACCACCACCCCCACAGACAGTAAAAGCAGAACTAACTTCAAAGAGTTTTCAGAGACATTTCATGCAAAACCAAAAAAAAACCACAATAGAGAGATATCGGGCCCTATCCCATGCAAGACTATGGAAAGAATAAAGAAAGAAAAAATGTGAATAAAGCTTATAAATCAGAGTCTGTGAAAAGAAAGATCATGCTACCAAATGAACCAAAAGGTAAGCAAAGTCGAGACACAGGGAAAATGTCTTGCAGAGGGGAAAAAAAAAGGGCAGGTTTTATTCGTTATTTCTTTAAAATGTTAATAGGATCGCAATTCTCCAGTTCTCTGCCTAAGACCATAAAGGGAATTATGAAAAGTAAGGCTCCAAAAAATCATTAAGTTTGAAAGAGTCTTATGATTATGCTATAGTATTTACTCTTCAGGCAATGCATTTGACATCACAGCAAATGAGGCATAAACAAAGATCATGAACGTGTTAAACAAAAAGCAGTATCAAAATTTTCCCTTCTACATTACTAATTGAAAACAGGTGCAGTCTTTATTATTCAATCCTGAAAAGTCATAATGAGAAAAGAACACTCCTTGCATGCGAGGAACAGAAATCCTTTCATAATTATGTTCCATTCAAGCAATCACTGACTTAAAAGACAAAAAAAAGTAAAAATAACAATAGCGGGTTCCTTAAAAGTAGCAATTTTATATTAGAGCCATTGATTTCATCAAGATATCTATGATTATTACCACTCCCATCACCAAGCTGTTCAGCCCATCACAGTCTCATATTTAAGTTTGGCATCCCAACTCACAACAAAAGGTGTTAACAAAGAAATGTATCTGACTCAATGCTTACAGCTTCAACCCCAAAAACCTCCAACAACATGTGAAAGAACAATCTGGTAAACACACATGAAGCACAAATTTGAAACCCAAGATCCTAAAGCTGCTGATGAAATGAGGGGAGGGATGGGAAATGCTCAGAACAGATGTGAACACAAATCTCAGAGCTGAGATCAGAATGATGCAATTTGAAGACAATGACAGCTAGGATTCACACATCAACTGCACAGGGTATTTTACCAATCTTAATTCAGAGACAATCTTCAAGATTTAGATAGTTTGAATTAGGGGATACAAGACTGACCTTGTATTTTTCAGGTGGTGGAAGAACCACCTTCCTCCCTTGACAGACATACCTTTCCTTTGTATAAAACCATGCAATTGCTATTGTACAGGCTTTCTATTCATGCACACGAATTTTGAATTATTTTTCCAAAAAGAAGAAAGCATGCTCAGTTGTTGCACCACTGAGCAAGAAATTAACAACTTCAGCTTGCTCCTGGAGTGTATAAAATTTTAAAAAGGACAATGGGTCACCAACACTGAACCGTGTTAGTAGGTCCCTTTTAATTCCCTACTTCTATACTAGGCCAAGAGATGACATTCTCCTCCTAGTCACAGTGCCCTGCCCTGCAGACAGAGGTACAGAAAAACAAGAGATGAATGTCTTAGAGCACAGAGACACAGGGTATCTGGATGTAATTTAGTCAAGTCTGAAAATCCCAACTGAACAAAGAGAATCAGATTGGCATTTTCTGCCTTTAAGCGAACAGTTACCTGGCTGGCTGAACTGATCTTCATAAGCATCCAGCCAGTAAAATCTTAAGACTTGATCATCACTTTCCCCATTCACAAGTGGAAGGAGATTGGGGTCCAGCTGAACTTCTGCTGCTATTAGATCAGCTTCATCCTCATCAATTCTGTCCCAACACGAGACACCTGGGAGAGAACAACTTCTGCAGGTTTTGCAGAAGAAACAAATAAAATTGTGCCTTTGTTACAATCACCATTTTGATTTTTTCCAGGCCTATACTCTCACACCTTTTTTTTTTTCCTATTCACTACCAAGCAACATTCCCAACAGTTGGGTTTCCTCAGGTTTCTTCTGAAAAGACGGATGGAGTGACAAAGACAGAAAGCCACATATAAGTAGGGTTCTTGATACACCACAAATAGGCTTTGAAAACCAGTCACCTGGTATCTCAGCCTTGTTCATTCAAGTCTTTACATAATAAATATATCCATCCATCTATACAAGTTACTCAGTGGGAACAACAGATTATTTCAACAAAACCACCTTTTCAGTCATTAAATGTTTAGGTCTTTTTCATCATTCAAATATTTCACCGTGTGAAATATTTTGT
>VYZQ01052032.1:0-22685 GCA_013400655.1 Mystacornis crossleyi | reverse complement strand
ATTTCAGCGGAATGGAACTATATGTCTGTTAGAACAGAATCCTGTAAGTTATAGACCAGTAGAAGTAAAACTAATAAGTGCTTTCCATTTCCTTTGGGATTGTTCTCTACTGGATGGTATGTTAGCTACCAGGATATTTTCTCCATCTAATTTAAATACCCCAAGAGATCAGCCTTGTAATGTACCTATTATTTCTCACATGCAATTTAAAAAAATGTCTCTTTCTGCTGGAATCCTTTAGTATTACAGCTGTGATTTGCAACATGACTTAGAATCTGAAATGAAAGCAGGGCAGCACCTCATAGTGCTGAGGCTCCTGGGCAGCTCAGCATCTTTGGCCAAAAGCCAATAATTCAGGAAGCTCAATAGCAGAGCCAAGGAAAAAGAAACAAGGATTTCTTAGTGATCCGAGTTAACCTATTCTGAAAGAAAAATTAAAGAGAAATAGGAAAAATAATAATTTTTTAAATATGTTTTTTGTTACCATAGTAACTCTTGTCATATATTTTATACAAATGTCACCTGCCAGAAATACAGAAACTTGTACTTTGAAGAGAAAAATACTTCCAGATGTATAATTTTGTCAAGGGTAATATTAGCGTTTATCATGGCCAAATCTTTGTAACTGATAAATATTGTTCTGTTTCCAGTTTTTTATTTAGCCCTACTGACATTTTTAAGCCAATATCCTGTAAATGTCAGTATTGTTAATTTTACATCTTGGAAAGGTGAAAGGTTAGAGAGTTGTATATTGGGACACAGAAATATCATAGAAACAAATTGAAGTTTAATGAGACTTTGAGTAGAGTGCCATTCAGACTGCTTTATCTAGGTGCAAGTTATGTGTATGTTCTTTATTTCACTGCAGCATTTTTACCCACAACCCCCTCCCTGTTATGTAATTTCTTGGCTTTGATAATTTAAATAAGGAAATGTGTCTGTAAGCCCATGAAAACTGGTCATCAATTGAAATAGCATTGTAAAATTATGTTTCAAGCTGATGGAGAAGTTATAGTCAAGTAAATTAATTTGAAAATTAGTCTGGGAATTTAAAAATCATCATGGTGTGATCAAAATTGTAGTTCTGTTTATCTACTTAAAAAGCTGTCTACAGGGAAAGAATGTTTTGATAATTTGAGGGAATGAGGTTAATGAATAGAATTGACTATATTTGCATATCAGTCATATTCAGTGAGACACACCACTACGTTGCAAAAAAGTTTTCTTTCCTTGGCTAGGAATAAACTTTTCTCTGTATCCCTAAGGTTTTCCTCTTTCCTTCCCTCTAGCCTGGCATGACCTCACCCATGGACTATGACTATGTGAAGGCTGCTCAGAGGCCAAATGTGAAAGCTGCTTGAAGGTGAATTAGACAAACACCCTCAGAAAAACCTGCTAAAATATAATTTCTAATTGTTGTCATTTTGGAGATGCAGCTGTGGTGGAAAAAGTTAAATCCTATATTGCTTCTTGAGAAACTCCTAACTTTCGTTAGAATAATTTTTGTTGGTCTTTGATGTTAGAAATGGGGCAAAGATCAATTGATGGTCATGGCATGAAAATGTGAACTAGCAAAGATTTGAAGATTTAATGCAGCAGAAAATTAACAATTTGAAGAATTTTTTAAAGTCCTTTGTCCTAAATAGAATCCTGTGGAGAGATTTAGACTTCCAGGTCTCCTGTTAGATGCTGGAAATACTGAAGGCAGTGATGACTAAAGAACAGTTAGAGCGAATTAACATGACTACTGGTTGGGTACAGGTGTGACAGTATTTACAGAGCCTGCACAGGGGAAAGGGGGATTAAAATTTGTGTTACTGAAGCTGCAAAGGAAACCAAAGAGAGTTAGTGTCAGTACCCAGGTAAGACAGGTGCTTCAATAAATGTACAAAGTGTGAATGTTCTGTCAGAGATTTAAGCCTCAGTGTGAAATGAGCAGCACCTGTACTAGACACTGGCCACTGGCTTTCTTTGTATTTTAAAATTTGTGCAAGAAATGTTGCTCAAAGTATTTCACATATTTTACCCAGTATCTACAAAAACAAAACGTGTTTCTCTTCACAACATTGTGTGGGTTGTTTAACTCATTAAGTTTTTCCCTGCCTTTTTTTTAACGCTTACAAATTGTTTAATTATGGATGTTTAAGCATACTGCTTTGATGGTTTCACAGATGTAAAACATTTTCAGACTAAACAGTCTTCTGAAATGGTCCTGACCATTTCAGCCTCTGTTATTTATGTCCTTAACATGATGCTGGTGGTACTTCAGCAGCAGCTGATGGGCAATTCCCAACAACTTTCCCTCCATTTCTTCTCTTGGCTAATGAGGCCAAGGGAGGAAACCTAGCACTACTAAAGTCTGACACATTGCCTGAGGTTGCCTAGTCACTTCCCTGATTAATAGAAACAGTAGGTGGCTGTAGATATTTTTCCACGTTTTTCTAACTTATAAATTAATAAGAATACAAATGCTTTGCAGTATTGTTCTAGGGCTACAGGCTGTGGTGATCCTACCAAGAACAGTTTGGGACTGGGATTCTTCTGTTAAAAGAAGGATCCCATACCTATCCTGCTGAGGAGTCAGTTTTCACATGGGAGAATAATATGCCTAAATTATCAAAACATATTTTCCTTCTTTTTTCTTCTGAACCTATGTATCAGAAACATGAGCCAGCAAAAAAAATATTTTAATACTCATAGTCTTATTTCTTATTTCTCTCCCTGTTTTAAATTTAATTCTTGCATTAGGAAAGTTACCAACAAAGGATGAAGAAATGTTTCTAGTTTTTAGTGTGGGATGAGAATATTTCAAACACCACGATGATCAGCAATCCTGTGGGAATTAATCTTATCTCTCTCATGTGATTTGATCAAAAAAAGAGCCTGGAAGAAAGGTTTATTGCTGACTAAATGTGGAGACTCATCTGACCTTTCTGCTTAAAATGTGATTTCAAATCAAATCTATCTATTAAGGCTCTATATTATAGGTTTCAGTGTTTTAGAGAGCTCGAGTATGTACTTGGTATCTTCACACAGATCTCTCTCAGCTTATCTTCATTCTCTGTCTTCAAGCCATCTGCTCCTTTTCTATGGTCATTGTTTTCCATATTAATTAGTACAGAGTGTCTGCTGACTAAATATGGATTTAAAGACTTAATTCCTCTGTGCCTAACTGTTTGGGGGAAAAAAAGAAACTAGAAATAAATATAGCAATGAAGTTTGGAATTTGCAATCATTAGTATAAAGCTGTGAATGCACTTCTGGGTGTTTAGGCAGCTTGAATAATTTAGGGCCTTTATATATAGCTGACTTGTCTCATTTGATTTATCTTCTTCACATGGGATTTTGTACTATTTCTGGGTACTTTATTATCACTATTGTCTCTCACATTCATAATACAGATAGAAACACAGAGCATGAGCAAAAATTTGAGGGAGAGTGTAGCATCTGCTTACCCTCAGTTGATTTAGCGGTAAGTGGTACGTAGGCACATTTAGCCTTTCCCATCAAATATGAAATTCAAGCTCTGTGAGGCACCAGGACCTACTTTTTCCTTTCACATTTCAGCCTGTAGTTTCTCCATTCTTCCCCAACATTTCCAAATGAGCAGCATAGTTGATCGCTAAAGGTACAGCTCTATTTTAAAATAAATCCTTTCTGTCAGTTCTTGTGGTGGTTTTCTCAAAGGTATTTTGCTCCTCACAGCACATTTTCTGTGTGAAAATGAAAGACAGTATTCAAGTTGTGTGAAAACTTTTCAGCTCCTCTGTCATGTGAAAATTATTAGCCATTGCTCTGCAGAAACCTCTCTTATTTGCAGGGAAGCTGCTATGTTGACTCTAACACTGTCTAACACATACTAATAGTCTCTGTTGCCCTTGCAGGTCCTCCTGCAGGAGGATTGTACTTTTGCAGTAGCTACTGACGGACGTAGGCCTGGTGTAGTAGGGCCAAGAGGGCTGATCCGGATGCAAACAGACATTTGATTCATTCTAGCTTTTGTGGGTTTGGTCTCTTGCTTTATTTTGTGATTGCAGTAGAATGTGCCCTGAGTGTTCACCCTCGTGCTTCAGCACTGTGAAAGACACAGCACTGGAAAGCTGCTGGTGGTTCCCCCTGTACAGGGAACACCTGCTGCAGCTCTGCGGCACAGCTGTGGTTCTTTTTTCCTCTATATTTGCTGAGATTTCCCTAAAATGTTTGAGATGGTCATAAGAACAGGGAGTGCTCTGGGGAACGATTTGCATTTTTTCCTTCTGATACCAGCACAATATCCATGAGGGCTCTTGCTCTCAGATTCTTTATAACTCTCACAACTGCATTTCTCCCTTGGTGAGGTAATTGTGTAAAGAAATGCCCTCTGTGCTGGGGATTGACTCTGAAATCCTTTGGCTGATAGATCCCATTGTGATGTGAGCAGTTTGACTGTGGGGTGGAAGATACTGAGAAAACGCAAAATTAAAAGTTGTACCATGCAAACCTGGAAAACTCAGTTTTCTGCATGGTTGTGTGTGTACCCAGTGCAAAATATAAAACATTTAGAAGTCTAGTGTGGAGGCTTCTCCAAACTGTATTTTGTGAATTATTTGAGTGAGGAAGCACAAGTCAGTTTTAGCTCTTACATCTACTTTATCATTCTATCTTTTGTAGATTATATTTTGTTATATGTACTATTGCGTATTGCAATATTGCAAAATTGCTATATGGAATTGAAAGCTCATATAGTTAAGTATGGAAACAAAGTTTCACTCTACTTCTAATAACAAATAGGTGTTGCAAAGGCCTCGTGTTATCAATATAACACCATCTATTTGGTCCCCTCAAGCACTCTTCCAACCTTAATAAAGCTTGTATTTGAAATACCGTAATTAAAAATGGGCTTTGACTTCAGTAGCACACAGTTGCTAAACGTTCCTCTTTAAAACCCAAGTTCTTCCATTCACTTACAGTTGCTAGTATTCAGTGACAAAGTGATCATCATGATTGCAATTAAATATTTATCATACAGTTCTCTTTTGTCATTTGGATGTTACAAGGCAGGCAAAGATATACTTTAAAGGCTGAATAGTAAGCTATATTATGATAGTATATCAGGCAAATGAGTGTTTGATGGGCTGTGTTAATGTGAGCTAAAAATAAAATCCCATCTGTTCACCTTTCAAACTGCATCAAGACACTGCATATGGGTTGTGGAATAATTTAATGAAACACAAATGAAAATATGTTTATTTCCATCTTGCCGAAACAAGTGAAACAGGCAACTTGTTAGTAAAGATGTTTTAACAAGCAGGGAATTGTGTGGTTATGGCTTTTCTGGAGTATAGCAGCACTGCAATAATTTAAAATCATAAATGATTATAAATAGATATATATAGATATTTCTATCGATATAGAAACAGAAACTTACTGAAGACAGTGTCTCTAATAATCATATACAGCTCAGATCTTGATTACTGGTGCCATGAGTCAGAATTGTTTGCACAATTAGAGATGTGCCTCTTTGGCATCAGACCTGCAGAATGTACTGTGTATTGTGATCTTCAGAAACACTGTTTTTTAGCATTCAGGTTTTTTTTATTGAATGAGTTCTCCTATTGTATTGGTTGACTCTATAGCGAAGCTTTAGAGCCATGTGCTGATTTACCCTATCCAATGACCTGTTCCATAAAAATAATCTGTTTCAAGCTATGGGGTGTGCCCTATACTGTGGTGTCATGGGTTGGCTGGTTGCTGTACAAGAGAGGGAGATCAATGAGGGCACTGCTGCCCTGAGTTCTTGCTGATGGTGGTGTAATTCAAAGCCACTGGAGCAACAATCATTTTCGTGTGCTCAGGACTTTTGAATGTGCTGCCTATTTTAATACTTGTAGTGGAATGATTTTTTCTGCTTTTTCAGGTAATTATATCTTTGGTGTTGATGCAGTTGTATTCATCTCGCTGCTCTGTTGTGCTACAGGCCCTTGTAAATTCTGTCTGTCGCCTATATCAAGCATTTCCTATTGCTTTGTCTCTGTCTTCAAAGCTCAGCCATTTCTAGTGACTTCAAATCACAAACCTCCATCTGTTGCTGGTTTTCTAAACCAAAATGAAAAGACTGTGTAATCTGTTAACTGCGTTTGAGGGTATGAGATGTTTTGTTTTTGAACTAGCTCTGGGACCTAATCCTGAAATTCGGAGTTTATTTACCACCTATAGGTCTCTTACAGATGAGGAAAGACTTAGCAAGGCAGGGCCAGATAGGAAGAGTTCATTTAGCTACTGAAAAGAGCAAAAGCAAAGTACGAAGAGTCAGGAGGAGATGGACTCAGAGAAGCTGGGTAAGATGTGCCTTAAGGTTCAGGCTACAGGGATACCTCTGGCTACATTACGTCTAGTTCCTTGACAGAGAAAGAATTCCTGTGTTGTTCTTAGAAGAAAATCTGCATGTGAGTTTACACTGTGCTTCA
Organism: Mystacornis crossleyi; assembly: GCA_013400655.1. NCBI lineage: Eukaryota > Metazoa > Chordata > Aves > Passeriformes > Timaliidae > Mystacornis > Mystacornis crossleyi. The sequence continues at coordinate 16,239 of VYZQ01052032.1, read as the reverse complement.
CCAGAGCCCCAGGCGAACGGGACTGGTAGGAGTGCCACAGGCTGTACGAGGCCACACGCTCGGCTTGGTGGCTGCTGTTGTCAGAAGACAGGACTGGGCTGCGGGCAGCCTCGACCTGGATGGGATACAGCTGTGTCCTTGAACAAGACAGATAAATAACCATGAGAGAGAAGGAGTGTAGAATGTGGATGTGTGTTGACATTTACAGCAAAAAGCAGATTGATTTGTGACCAATTAGAAAAGGGTAGAAGGCGTCTGCACGTAGTTTGTTAGCCAATTATAATGCAAAAAGGAGCATGTGTTATGTGTGTGATACAGAGAAAAAGTGCAAAATGTTGTAGTGTAGGATAATAAAATGCCGATTCTTGCCACTATCTTCAGCGTCAGTTTTTTGTCCACCGTCATGCTGTCAGTATTTTTTTAAAAAAAGTATCCTGAACATACAGCTCAGAAGGGGTGGGTGGGTGCATATATGTGTGTGTGTGTATATATATTTATACATACATAAATCATAGCATTTGCTTTGGTTAAACAGATTGGATTCCCAAGTAGCTGAGATGTGTTACAACAGCCTTGGAAATGAAAGCCACTTGCAAAAGCCTTATGTTAGAGAGGCATAAACTGTCTGACTTGTCATCTTTTCCAGGTCCCAAAAACCTCTGAAGCAGGCTGACAGGAAATATTGAGTAATTGGTTTCTGTCAATCTTCAATAGAAGTAGTTTTCTTTTGTCTTTTTCTATTTTTAATTAAAAAAAGACTTATCCAAGCATTATTCTTAGATGTGTGAGGATACTTAAATATAAGGTGGAAAGTACATAGTTTTTTCATCTCCCCCCCAAAGATCTCATTTAAAAGACATTTTTCAAAATCAAAGTATTTTCTTGGAAAATTTTGAAGAAAAGAAAAACTTTGATTTGACAGGAAAAAATAGTAATGCTTTATTCTTTGACTTTTGTCCAACTCTAATTTTGTGAAACTTAATGATGAAAGATTTCTGAAGAAAAATGAATGTTTTTCAACCAAATCCTGTTAAAACATCATTCTAATTTGCTTGTACTTGCCATGTCTAAAATATAATGGGCATGAGCAGGTAGAGTAATTTGCATAAATTTCTGATTTCTGTCTTCTGCTCTTTAAAAGGTTATAAAAATAATCAAAGTACATTAGTTAAAATCCTAAATTCATACATGACTAGATAGGAATCAAGAGCACTTATTTGGTTATCATATGTGCACAGATGTGAAATGAGAGTCAGCATCTACTCGTGAAATAACTATGCTTTTTATTTTCATTTTTAATTTGATGTAATATTTGTATTTTCCCTATCAGTGTGGCAGATTTCCATTACCTGTTGTTGCCCACTGTTTAAAATACATTTTGCTCGTAGACTTCCTGATTCTCCTTAGGTGAAAACCAAGAAGTGACGGCCAATAACAATATTCCTGAAATTCTCCATAAAGTATTCCCACACAGGAATTTGGGAGCCTCACTGTATCTTTGCCATTGTATCTTCCCATAACCAAGCTTCAGGAAAACCAGCTCAAGTGTGTTGGCATGTCACAGTAATCACTGAAAATGCAAGCAACTTTTATAAACCCCCTTGTGCTTTTACAGAGAAATTTAGTCAGATATTTGAATCTCAAACTCCAGTTATAGATCGTTAGTTATTTAGTATTCGTTAGAGGATTCCAGATGCCAATACAGATTGCCACCAGGAAATGCCAAGTATTTCAAGTTTTGAAAGTTGGTGTGGCCAGATTTAATGATATGAGTAAGTAAATCTGCTCCTGCTGGAAGAGTTGCATTTCTGTCCAGGAGGGGAAGAGAAGGGAAGCTCATGAGAGGTGGCTCTTCTCATGGTCTCTTCTGTGTTGATACTGAATATCATAGTATTTTTATTTATTTTTTTTTTTTATGAAAAAGGTTTTAGGAAAAGGTTTTCTTTTTTAGAAAAGGTTTGCTGTGATTTGATGCCCTTTTATGCCCCCCCCTATGCAAGCCACTACATCACTGCTGCCCTCGGAATTGACTGCCTGCTTTTTAAAATACATTTAAAAGTAGGCAGAGCAAGGCAATCCAAAAGTGCTGATGTGACCAAAACATGTTTATGGTGGTGTTCTCGTCTAATGACCACTGTAATGCAAGGTCAGTGCACGTGTTATTCATCAGGTGCTTTACAAGGAAGTTTTAATTCACTTTTTTTACAAATAGAAAGCCCAATTTACCTCTTTATGTTTCCTTTCCTCTTTTCCTCTTTTTTCCCCTACAGCTTGCCTGCTAAGAAATCATGAATGAAGCCTAGTCATTATTTGTATTACTCTTTCCCATTGTTCCCATGAGGTACAATATTATATTAAATGTGTATGCTGTTCCAAACATTTCTCATGATTTTGAAATTGGAAAGGTTTTGGATTTTACACTTAAAAGTTTCAGAAAATACCTTAAAGGTTTCTTTTCTTCTAAAGATACACCCAGGAAGAATCTTTTTTCCCCCTTCATTCTCCTTTTCCCTTCTCTTCATGATTTCACAGTTAGAAAGATAATTCACCTAATGATTTTTTTCTTCAGATCTAGGACAATTTCCTGTTCATTTTACTTTCTGATACTGCTGCTGCTCATCTGTGTTTCCTGACCCCTCAGGGGCTGTACGCTAAGCTTCCCTTGCCAGTACTGATGCTTGTTAACGCACTGGACTGAGAGTATTCCGAATAAAATGGATGTTAATAGATGTGTAGGGTCCTAGAGGTCTTGCTGCTCCCCCTCTCTGGCACGGAGTGCACCCTGTCTGCATGGCTGCTCCTTTTCCTTCCCCTGAAACAACCAGTCTGCAAAATCATGAGGAAAATGCACAACTTTGCATCGAGGAACATCTGTTCTTTCCTTAGCCATCATGTGTATGAATAAAAATCATCTGAAAACAGGCAATAAGTTGTCCTTGAAACTGAACAACCTTATTTTATTTTTACATACCTAAACAGTGTGTTTCTACTCAAATGCTGGAGCCAGTGGTAGATATTTGTCTTGGTCAAAACTGAGCTAAACTGTGGTTGTCCAGGACCTGAAGGGAGCCTATAACAAAAGAGAGGGATTGTTTACACAGGCATGTAGTAGCAGAAGGGAGAATGGCTTCAAGCTGAAAGAAGGTAGATTTAGATTAGATACAGGGAAAAAATTCTTTACTCTGAAGGTGGTGAGGCCCTGGCACAGATTACCCAGAGGAGCTGTGGCTGCCCCATCTCTGAAATTGTCCAAGGCCAGGTTGGATGGGGCTTGGAACAACCTGGGATAGTGGAAGGTGTCCCTGCCCATGGCAGGGGTGGAACTGGATGAGTTTTAATGTCCCTTCCAGCCCAAACCATTCTGTGGTTCTATGATTGATAACAGTGAATATTCATTAACATTTTCTATTTTTATGATTCTATATTGAGGACGTGGTTAATGGTGAACATAGTCGGGTTGATGACTGGACTTGGTGATCACTTGTTGTCACTTCTAACACAGGAGCCATTTATCCAGGATATACAGTGGTTCATCTTTGCAGTTGATTTCTACACCTCAGTGGACTGTGAAAAACTGAACTGGAAGTTTATGGGATGTATGAACATTTTTTTGTGCAGTTTAATAGCACTAAACAATGTAGTTTAAAGGTAGCTCTGGGCTTGTTTATATGACACTTTCATCAGAAAAATCAGCAATTTCTGTGCTAAAAACCTAGATTAAAGAAATCAGTTGCTATTGAAGGGAATACCAAAAACTCTTTCAAAATTTCCAGCAGAGCTCGGTGCTCTTTGTATCGTTAATTCACAAATACAAACTCTAGAGAAAACTAATTCAGGAATATGACAAGGTATGTGAAAATAAAATGTTTCTTGGAGTCTCCCAAGGGAAAATGAAAAGAGTGATTTTACTCACAGTTGCTACCAGACAGTATTTTGTATCCATCCGTAAATGCAGGTGGATATAGGCTGTCTTGGGATGCTTTATTCTGGGAGCAAGGATCAATACAAAGCTGTGCTGAGTCCCAGGTGAGTGTTAGGGCTGCAGGAGCAGCTTGTGCTTCCACTGATGTTCTTTTTCAGACTTTCAGATTTCCAGACAGTGGCCTGGCCTCTGTGGGCGGGTGAGCAGTGTTACACTTACACTGACAATAGCAGTGTAAAAAGAGAAATATGGTTCATTGTTGTCCCCATATGCCTTGGCAGATCCCGTTTGCTTTGATACCAAGGTAGTGCAGCTGCACATCCCATGTGAATTTACATCTAGGGCAGCTTTGCCCTTCGAATGTAAGCGTGATGACTGAGCTCTGTGATGTGTAATAATGTATTTTGTTTTTCTCACAATACCTGCCTTGGGAAGTGTACAGTTGGGAGTGTGCATCCTAAATCAAACACTTATGAAACCTTGTTGTTCCATGAATGGATACTTTCCTAGTTTATTATACACCATCTCGGCAATAAGGTAGAGATTTTATTGAATGTATACATTAACTTACTTGAAGAATATGTATGCAAATGTTGCTCCCATTTGTCTTTCAGAAGGCAATTAATGTCTCTCTTCCTCTGGTACCAGGTAGCCTACTGGGACATAAAAATAATTAACGCCTCGGAAGGACTATCTCATGGAATCTTACGCTTGTTTTATTTAAGGGAAAACATTTCTACTACATGTTAAAAAAATCAGGCTAAGATTTGTGTTCCCTGGAGATAAGTCAGGTGCTTTAGCAGAATATGTTTGCGTTTCTCTCTGAGGAAAGGCTGGTACTGAAGCTGCATGCAGTGACAGGGATTTTGGACAATATCAGTATGTCGCAGCTTGTGACATTAGTGCAGGTTCCCACATATCCTTCTTAGTTCCCCAAAATGTTTCTTGGACAGCATGCTCTCAGAAGAGCTGGGCTTTTCCAATGCTGAAACTTTGTACTGGGGAATCCTAGTAAGTATTCTTCTTCATGTTGCTGTATTTAAAAGAAGGGTTTTGTTCCATTTTTAAGGCACAATAAACAGTCTGGGCAATATATTCCAACCCTTATTTTTTTTTTTTTTTTTTGTGTGAATCTCTGGTTGCACTTGGTTTTTTGCTCCTGTCTGGTGCTTCCATTCGTGATTCAGTTGAAAATACCTTACTGGAAAGAAAGTGTTATGTACACCAGTTGTGAGGGGAAAAGGGAGAAAATTCTGCTTGAGAGTAAAAATATTAGTGTGCATCTCTGTCTGAAAGGTCAGTTTTGGAGCTCCCCTGTTTTGGGTGTACCTTATGAATACATCACAATATCTGGTGTAGGGGAGGGTTGGTGAACATTGTGGTTGGAAATGCACAGGTGTAATGCTCAGCTGCTCTGTATTTGGCCCAGAATTACTCTGCCTGCAGTAAAGCAGGAGCAGCATCCCCCAGGAAATGCGTAGTCAGTTCTTTAATTTGGGTGTAACTTAGAGTTGTCTAAATAGAATCCATATTTATGCTTTAAACAGAGAGGAATATTAAGAGAACTACTTGGGGCACTCTAAGCTTAGTTGTAAAACCACCAAATTAATTTTGTATTTGACATATTACATTATGAGTGTCTGGTCTGGTCTGTCAACAGACTAAAATCTATTCTAATGCAAATGAAAATCAAATGGAACTAGCCAAACACCAGAATGCTTTTGTCTCTCTTTCCTCTGGCTCTCTTATACCTCATTCTAGGGATGACTCTTGCAAGCTTAATAATGGATTTGGTTCCAGGGAATGTTTCTGTTGTAAAATAGAACCTTTGTTCATCCTCAGCTTGAAAACATTTCACAGGCTCAAAGTCATTAGTATAGCTAAATCCAAATCACACCTGTGAGGTGTTCTCTGTGCTCTGCACTCCTTCTCTGCAACCCCTTTTGTGCCCTTCATATCGAACAACTATATCCAAAAAGAGAAGGAAAGATGAGGAATCTATACTACAGAGACATCTGCTAAAGTGATGCTGAAGTTGCCCAGACCAAGGTGTAAAAATGTCTGAGAGTATCTTTGATGTGAAAGATGCACCTCACGTAGGTGTTTAACAGAGTTTGGTGACCTTGTGCTGGGGCAGGCTGGGTCAGTGCATGGAGTGATGCTCTTGCTCTGCTTCTTTCTCAGAAAGACAGAAAAAAAAAAAANAAAAAAAAAAAAAAAAAAAGAAAAGACCATAGTAACAGATGGTAAAAAAAGGCAGAGAAATATTTAGTAGAAAAACATGAGGTATTTACCAAAAGAATAGAGAAAATGACTTTTTAAGTCACAAGTATGTTTATATCCTCTTGTTTCAACCATGTAAACCTCTGGCAGAAACAGGTCTGTTCAGTGCCCTGAGAGTTCCCAGTCTGAAAGTTAACCTGAGCTCCGAGGCCCTAACACAGCAAAAACTAAGATTAAAATTATGTCTGGTTTTTTTTTTTGAATTCACAGTGATATCAGACACTGGTTTTACCTGTAAAAAATATTTAGCAGCAGAACAAATATGGTTTGGACTCCCAGGAAAAATTGTCTTAAGGATCCTGCAGAAACCCAGTGAAATCCAGTATTTACACATATGTAAAAAGAAGTTATTGGTGACACCCATTGTGACTAATGCTAATCATATGCTTGTTATAGCAATAACTGTAAATTAATATTAAATAAATAAATAGAAATGAACAAAATTACATTCTAATTATAGCAATAAAAAGACTTGTGGCATGATGTATAAAAGGTATTAAAACCTCCACCCAAAATCTGAACATGTGGAATTGCATGTGAAACTATGCCTGCAAATCTGCAACTCTCTGTGCTGAAGAAAAGCATTTTAAATATATCTTACACATGTAAATTTAGTCTGAAGACTAAAATATATAAGCTGCCAAATGATGTGAAGAATTGGCTGCTGTAGATGCTGGAAACAAAGCAAAATGGATGTGCTGAAGTTGTAAGAATAGTAATAGCCACAAGGACAGAATGTGATAAATCCATAGGGATCAATGTTTCTGCTGGAAATGAGCTCAGCTCAGAATGCAGTGTGGTGTCCTGAAACAGGTTTCTTTTTTTATTGTTTTTAGGCAATCCCTCCTTGTTTACTATGGCTGAATTAAAAGCACTGTGCATTGGAAGTTCTCTGAATAAATTTAGACCAAAAAAGTTTAGGACAAATTAATGATGATTTTTTTCCTGTGACAGATCTGTGGTAAAGAGCTTGTAATGAATGTATAAAGAAACAAGAACCAAGATAAAGTTGCAAAACAAGAGTCTAAAAAGCCCAAGTTGTGCAAAAGAGGAAACATAAAGGAAATTTTCATATGATGATTTAACTGTTTAATTTGTGGCCCTTAAAGAGTTAATAAGAAGGGCTTAGGAAGATGTAGAGAGAGGAGGGTGCTGATTCCTGCCTTAATGCCCATAGAGAATATATTTGGATGTAGAAATCAGATTTAAGCTGGAACAAAACCATAGGTCCAAATGGTGTATATATTCAGGATATGATTATTTTCCAATGATTGCTTTAGCTGAAAGGGGAATGATGGGCACATTCAGAAGAAGATTTTGAGAGTTTCCTCTGGAGTGAGAAGCCCTGAGTGTGGGAGTGTGGGGGGAGTGGGGATACTGAGCAAAGTGTCACGTTGAGAGTGCTTTTCCAAGTTTCCTGCTGGTGAAGGCTCTTCCCAGGCCTGCTGGCAGCTGAGGAGGAGCGTGAGTGGCAGCCAGGGGCAGATACAGAGCAGCACCCGGACACGCTGCGGTGCCTGCGGTGAACCGCGCTCCTCATTCCACGTCTGTCTCTGAGCTCACGGTGATACAGGGTTTTGCTTGAGATGCTGAGCCACTGTAGGCTGGATGCTGCTTTTGTGTGCTTCTCCCACAGTGCTGCTGACCTATTTTAATTCCTTGCTCTTCAGAGTATGACTTTGAAATCTGCCATGATGAATCCAAATTAGTAAGACCTGCTGGAAGATTTCACAGCTGGAGTCCTTTGCAGAAAATGCTTTCTCTGAATTATGCTCAGGGAACGGACTTTCAGGTAGCTTTCCTTTCCTTTTTTTTTTTTTAAATTTTTTTTTTTTTTTTCAGTGTTGCTGCTTAAAAATTCAGCGTCAGTTGTTCTGTATACAGAAGGATCTGGTGCAACTGCTGCAGAGCAGAGATGAATAGATGTAGTCCAAGAAAATCCGTAATTCTTATGATTGAAAGGATCAAAAAAGTAGCTGTACTTCTTATGCAGTTGTTCCTGTAAACTTCAATTCAGCTTTATTCTGAAAGTGAAAAACCTGTGGAAAATAAGAAGTTAAATATATTTTGTAGAAGGACAAATGAATCTTGCTGCTTCAATGGCCTTGCAGTTTTTCATATTTCCTCTTCCCAAAATCACCAGTGTTGTAAAGGACAAGGGAAACGCCTCCAGTCAAGCTGCCCAAACAGTTCCATGTTACTCCCATGATCAGCCATACTCTCAGATTGCTGAGTACTTAAGTCTTAGTTGGAGTAAGTAACTTGATTAAAGGTGTTCAGGTTAGCCTAGATATTCACATTCCATTTTAGCGCAGTTGCAAATATACGAATTGAACATAAGACAGCAATTTGGAATCACTTGCATTGTTTGAAAGTTTTATTACACTTGTGATGTATGATCAAAACTCTCCTGCAAAAATAAACATTTTAATTACTGGACAGAAAGAGAGGCATTTCCTCTAAATGTCGTATAACCCCCATAATCTACAGTCTTTAAAGTGATGAAGGAAACTTAGATTTCTATGAACTTCAAAGAGGGTTGAGGAGGGGGAAAAAAAGAATGTGGGGATCACCCCCAACACCTGACCAGCTTTGTCTCCTTTCGGAATTACCTTCTCATCTGAGATCCAAGGTCTGTCTTGATCACTGAATGCTCTTAAAGGTGGCTGAAGTTGGCAGGCAAGTGAGAGTAGCTGCACTGCCATCCATCCCTAACTACATATTCAATTTGGTAAATACATAAGTTCTGAGAACATCCAAATATTGATTACAGTCTGTGGGAACTGGCTGTTTTCCTTAGATGGAATGAGATCCTTTGATATGTACCTCTGTCAAACACTGGAGAGCATCAGGCTGTTGTATTTAAGCTTCATAGAGCTTAGTGATGTTTTTCTCCAGAAAAATTCTTTTATATGTTAATTTAAGCATCCAAATGCAGAATTTGGAATTAATGAAAACCAACCTCCACATTTCAAAAACTTAAGGAGATTAAATTTGCAATTACTTAATTATGTCTATGAAATATGCAAAAAAAAAAAAAACCCAAACAAACCCCTGATATTTGTGCAAAGGTTTTTTTCAAAAAAATAGAAGTTTTATAGCAGTAGGTGCTTTGAATTGTCCAGGGTTTGCTTTACAATAAGGAAAATAGTGCTTTAAAATTTTGTTTCTACTGTTAATAAATAACCCAGAGCTGAAGATTCAATTTTCAGGAGAGCAAAAAATAGATTATATTAATGAAGGGTTGGGAAAACAAATTTTCATTCTCTTGGAAAAGAAACCGACTGTGTCTCTTAATGACTTTGTATTTGCTCAAATGATTTTGTAGTCAGTTTGGAGTGGATCTGAATTGTATCAACATTTTTTATTGTTACCAGTATCTGGACTATAGTAAAGCAAAAGTATAAAGAGCTCATGAAGAGTTGATACCGTGGGGGTGGAGTATCTGCACCCACACCTCAAAATAATTTAGAATGTATCCAAACATTCTGGCCAAAAAGAGCTATATCCTCCTCAATTTCCTGTATTGTTTTTCCCTAGACAAACTAAGCTGAAAAGAGACATTGATTTAATTTGGTGAGGGATGTGTTGTCTGTCTGATGCCTTGTTTTTTGCTTGCTTGTGTCTTGCCAACAATTATCTTGTCAAGAGGCAATGTAGGCAACAGAGAAGCAGTTACAAAACTTCTGATAGAGGTAAGTTTCTACTGCAATAAAACTTGACCTAAAAACAATCATGTTATTATTTAAAGAACTTATGTGCTTGTTTTCCTGTAAAACAAATATTGCCTTTACAATTGACATTTTGTGGACTTGAATCCCTGCACGTTAATGCAGATGATGGCACAAAACAGAATTAGACCTGAAATGAAGATTAATTAGAGAAACTGAAGATTAATTAGAGAAACATGGTCTAGAGCGGGATCTGTGCGTTTTTTGAGTGCTGTTTGTTGAAAAAGATGTAGCTGGAATGCTCTTGCCCTCATAGTGTCCTTGTGGGATTGGGCACAGTGGTAGCTGGGAGCAACTTGGGACATTCCACACGGCTGCCCTGCCAATGCAGCAATATCTGTAGGAAGGAGTGATCTCTTTTTAGACTGTTATTGATTAGTATAATCAGCTTTAAACTCTGAGCAATTGTTCTCCATCTGTTTTAGCTTTAAAGCTTTTTGTTTCTCAGATCAAAGAAAGCCCTAGTGTCCAAAAGATGATCTGGTTCTTTCCAAAAATAGCAGTTGGAAATATCACCTCTCCCTCCAGTCCTTGGCTTATTTATATCCTGAAATCATCTTGGGTAAAACAGTGCCGGTACTTTTGCTCTGTGTGTGGCTATTTGGAAACTCTGCCCAGTGAGAAACTGAGTATTTGTTTAAAGTCTGGGATATCTGTAGGTACACACATACACCATGTATAGAGGCTCTAAATATACGTCTGGGTTACTGTGAAGCCTAAACATCCCTTTTGATATTGAATTTCTTGATGCAGTGACATATCCGACTTGGCACTGCTTCTACCTATTGGACACACTTACGGGGGAAAAGGGATACTCCTTTTCTAGATGCAGCTTCAAATGTTGCAGAACCATCCAAGTGGGAGTGAGGAAGGTTGAGCAGTCCATGGAGGAGAGGGAAATTTGGTCTTCTGTGGGTTTTAGTGCTGCAGAATAACTTTTGATTGTGGCAAGCTTTAAAGATTTTATAAAAATATGTATGTCAGCTCTCAGGCAGCGAGCTGGCTTGCTGGGGATAGAATTTTGGCTTGAAGATGTCTTCTGTACTTAGATACAATAAATGTAAGGATTCAGGCTAAAAGGCAGAATGAGATTGAATTTACCACTTGGATTTTTCTTTCAGAAAGACCTGGAAACTGATTATACATTTAATAATGTTGAGGCACAAGATGGCTGAAACATTTTCTTTCTTTGCTTTTGTAGTTCTTTTGTAAAGGTTACAATATCATCTTTTGGAGCCAATCCAGACACTCTGGGGTTTGTTTCCATTTAATTTAACAGCAAATGCTGAAAGTATGGTAATATTATTTGCCCTAAATTTGGGGTGTAGGAGAGGCAGAAGCCTTCTGTTTAGTAAGAAAAGGAAAAAATTTTATTAGAAAGTTAATACTTGTAATCTGTACAAATTAAAAAAGTTCTTAGATATTTTCTTAAATAAAGAAGATGTTAGCAGTGTCACAATGAAAATCCTTTTTTACCAAAGCTGTGATTTTGAAGGTTTTGCTGAGTTATGATGACATTATAACTCATGGTTTATTGTGGTTCCAGTTATGAGTTTATTAAAAAAAAAAAAGAGTTTTGGTGATGCTTATATACATATTGTATTGTCTTTTGTTGGTAATTCTAGAAAATTGTTTCTCCTTTTGTTGAATGGGAGTTTCAAACTAAAATTACAGAATAGTTACCACCAGGTCTGCACAGAAAATATGCCCCCATTTCTTCTGAAGGTAGAACTCAATTGTGACATTCAGTTCCAATGGCACTAAATCACAACAGCATTAAATCATTAAATTTCAATGTATGATGTTCTCCAGTAACATTTTTGATAATTAATTTCTGATACTTGCCTAATTACTGGGGCCATAACCATCTTTCTGATCTGTATTTTGTTTTCAGTATTTTGTGCAATGTGACCTTGTCCCATAATTCTGAACTTCATGTTGTGGCTCTAATTCAAGTGCCTTAATAATAATACCAACTCTTTGTTAAAATTAATCCAAAAATAACTGTGACTGATGAATGACTAAGAAAATAGCAATGGTGTTCATAACAGCCCATGAGTTGAAAAAGAAGCAAAATGTTGAAGTAATTTGTGAACTTTTCTGCCCATCCTTAAATATTCATGGAAGTTTAGAAATGGGTGCTGGCATCTCATTGCCGTGGTGACCGACCCTTTGTGTGACATGAGTGTGAGTCAGTGTGAAGCAGAAAACCAGTCATACCTTCAAAAACAGTTGCTGGTTTTGTTTACATTTATATGGGATATGAAGGAAATGTTTTGCTTTCCCCATTAGCCATGAGTAATGTGTAGTAGCAGAAGCCACAGAAAGATGTAAGGGGAGGGTAGAAAATATAGGAGGAAAAAAAAATCAAGGTAAATATCATCTTTGGTTGTTATTCACAAATTATGGAAATGTGGATTGTGGCTGTCTGCTGTCGGAATGAAGATGCAGAAAACTTTATATTGGCTGGTATAGGAATCTTCCAGTTGGCACTAATGCCAAGGATGCCATTGCATTTTGTCAAGGAATCATGTATAAAAAATCAAGACAAGGATTTTATGCCATACCTTTAGTTTTGACTGTCCTGGGGCTCTCTTTGTCTAAAATTTGGCTTCTGCTTGAATGTCTGCTTTTTTTTTTAACCTTTTTGATTCTAAATTTCTAAACTTTGTGTGAAAATACTTTGAAATACATACCAGAGGCTGTAGTATTTATAGCAAAGCAGGGAAAGGTTAGTTTAACTGGGTAATATTGCTTTCTAGTCTGGGTCAGTCTGTCTTTTCAGCCTCCCACATTAGATGTCAGGTAGTTAAATAAGGATTGTGTTCTCCAGATTCATTAATATTTTGTTTGTCCTTCACACCCTCTTCAAGCAGTGTTGCAAACAGTGGGAGCTATGTGAATCAAATGAAAGGATAATCTAAAACAGATGATGTGGTTCATTTGCCTCTAAAATCTTGTCGCTAAAGCCCAAGGTGAAGTGTGGCTGTGACACCTGGGTAAAGCCACCTCAGATACCACCTGTAGTGCCCACTGACCTTTAGACAGCTGCAGAACTGCTGTCTTGAATAACTCCTTCTTTCATAGATATTTGAACTTTTTATCTTACAAGCAATGCTTCTGAGTATCTTGTTGCATAGGCCCCGTTTTATTGTGGTGAAACGACTGATATTTTCATTGGTGTTACTCACTAACACAAAGCCTCAGTATTAGCATTTTGTTAAAATAAAATCCTCACTACTTATATTGTCCTTATATTGAAGAGAAAACTTTGAGACTGGGATATGTTAACTGTGGTTGGGGAAGGACAGCAGTGTGCTTTCAGCTTCCCTTTGGGCTTTGGTTTTCCCTGTGCAAAGAAAAAAAATAAGAAAAGATCCACCTTTGTGGGATGGAAGGAGGGCAGGGTAGAAAAGTGTGTTCCATCCCCCTCCACCCACCTCTTGGTCAGTGTCAGCTTGGAAGTCTGTAGAAATAGATTTTTGCCGTGTCAGCTTGTGTCCCCTTCATGTCAAACTCTACCTCCACCTTCTAGTAAATAATTTCTATGTTTAAAACTCCTCTCTACTGGGACTTGATGGCTTTGTATCCTTTGTTAGAGATGCACCCTCCAGGGCCGTGTGTTTGAGGAATGAACAGCGGATTGTTGGCCGCAGTTGATATTAATACTTTTTCCTTTTGGGGCCACTCTGTAACTAAAATTCAAGCCAGAGGGCTGACAGAAGGTTGGGGTTTCCAGTATCTGAATAGTGCACCTCCACATCAGCTACTTCCCACAAGGTCCAAGACTTCCTCCTTTTTGCTTTTGTAAGGTCACAGCACCGTGAGCTTCCTTTGCAGCTTCTTCTGGAGGCACCTCCAACTGTGTTTCAAAGCCCCCAGATAATTCGGAATCGGGACTTTTTGGGTGTTTATGTGGATTCTTTCTTTCTGGATTTCCCGACTAGAGAGTGTATAGTGCTATGTAAAAGCAATGGAAATGCCCAAAATGCAACACAAAGGAGAAAAGAAAAAGAGAAAACTATAAACCTAATATGAGCTGATGTAAGCTGCCAAGGAAATGGCAAAGGGGTAAAAAAAGGAATAATTTTTTCTGACAAAAAATGAAAGGCAAATATAAGGTAGAGGACTGTGCAAGAACCCTTTGCACTCTTTCCCGAATCTGCTTTGTCCTTACGCTTGTAGTGAGATCACCCCTGGCAGCATTTGTGAAGGGGATTTTTTGTGAAAAGCCAGTTTAAGCAATGAAGCAGTGTGGAAGGTGGAATTACCATGAATTGTTTCTTTCTTCTGCCCTGATCAGATTCTGTTTCTCTCTCTGGCAGTCCTGCCAGTTTCAGAGCAAGACAAGCAATTCACATTTGAAGATGTAGATATTTTTTTTCTGTTGAGCTTTATGTTAAATGTAGAGGTTTAGAGGTCTCCAGTCAGGGAAGTTTACCTTAACAGACAGTGTGATAGCAGCTACGTGCTATTGCCTGCCACCTCCAGATCTACCTCATCCTGTAAAACACATTAGCAGCAGCATGTTTTGCAACACCAGTGACAGTTTATGAGGAAAAAAATTCCTGCTAGTCTTTAATTATCTATCCTGAGATATTAGTTGCATGCTTCTACTTACTCCCACCTTTATTCCTTTGTAACAAAGAATCTTTGCTGGATAATGAAACCATAGCAAGGTAGGAGAGCTGATGTTTCTGTGGGTATATGTTATGGCACTACCAAAAATTAAGGATAGAAATTAAGTAATTAGAAATATTTGAAGCAGACTGAACCCATGAAGTTTGCTGAAACCCACTACTTGCTAGCTACTTTTTAATGAAGCAGGAGCACCACTAGAGATGATCTCCTATAAAAAATAGGCTGTTTCATCACTGCACTATTTGACCTCTCCTGTACGTGTTAAATAATTTAGGTAAATCATGCACACTGTGTGATTTTAATTTGACTGAAAATAATTATTCACACAGTTATTGACTATCATTGAAGTATTGACTGCTCCCCTGAGCTGTTGTGATTCCCCTAAAGTTCTTCTGCTCTCTTCCTCTAATTATTTTGTCTACAATCCTTTCCAGAAGTCATATGTACAAAGGAGGAAACAGAAATGCTACTTGATATTTATATTCAGTGCAATCCTTTGCAGACTGCTGTTGTAATACAGTTCAGGAAAGCTGTATGTCACAAGCGAAGGAGTAATCACCTGGGAAGTTGGCGTTGAACTTCTTGTAGGTGGCAGAGCTGAGAGTTTAGTGTGGCAGCTCACGGGGACAATAGAGGAACACGTATACAGCAAAGAAATAAATCATTAAGATAAAGAAAAGTAGAAAAGAGGAACCAAGGAGGAACTGATGTGAGATGGGAGAAACCAGAACAGTCCATTACATTCATAGTAGGAATAAATTTAAGGGCAACTTGGAGACTATGCTGATTAATTAAGCTTAATAATGTTAAGAGAACTGTAACTGGACAGCTGATGGAAGAAGTTAGGAATCCAAAAAACTTCAGAAAATCTGCAAGAAGAAACTACCTTCTGTTGCTGAAGAATTGAGGCAAAAAGGTCATCTGGCTGGAATTGCAAGTGAATAGCAAATTAACTCTTTGCTCTTGACTTTTTTCCTGAAAGGTTCTGAATAGGAATGACTCTTTGTTCTTTCAGTTTTCCACCACTTATTTGAACCGAAATTATTTCTGTGTGCAAGTGTTAATTCTGCATATATGTTGGATAGAAAATTTGAAATGCATAGCAAGTGAACCAGAAAATGCCACATTTTTCAGCCTATTTAATTTATATATTTCAGTGATGTGCAGTCCTTAGGAAAACTTGATCTAAAAGTGGTGTGTTTTTTTTTTGGGGGAGGGGGGGAGTGGAAAGTGGCTGAATTTATTAAAGATGTTTGAAGTATGGGTATGATTCAAAAATCCTCATGTCTGATCCCTTAAGGTAATTTTTCAGTAAGGGTTTTTATATCTCTTATGTTCTGTAACTATTTTATGCAGCTGTATCAGTCAGAACTTAAAAACATAGACATGTAAATAGTGTAAAGAGAAAAACATTGTCAGAGTTAAGCTGCTTAATAATAGAAAGATCCTGGTAAAAATAATCAGTATATTTTAAAGAGCTTAAATTTGCCACTTTATATTTCCATGTGCATAATGTGCTGGTGCTGCACTGGAAATGGAGGAGTTATGGAGCAGGAGTCTAAAACCTTCTCACAGAATTTAATTCCTATATATTTCCCAATGTGGAGAGCAAAACCCTCCTGGAAGACTGTGAGCTCCGATTGCACATATATGATATGCTGT
>VYZQ01052025.1:3601-18205 GCA_013400655.1 Mystacornis crossleyi | reverse complement strand
ATAAATGTCAGAAACTTTGTTATTCAACAACACTTCTAGGGGTTTTTTGTTTGGTTGGGGTTTTGTTTTTTTTTTCTGCAGCAACAAGAAGTTGCTGGTTTTTAAGAACCAGGAAATGCACTCTCTAAGAAAACAGAAATTTGCTGAGATTTACATGAAATTGCAGTTCATGATTGTTTTATCTTGCAGTTAAAAAAAAAAAAGGCAACAAAAAAAAAAAAAAAAAAAAAAAAAAAAAAAAAAAAACCAAGAAACCTATCTAGAGACCAATACCAGTGGACGAAGCCACTCCAAAATCTGACCATTTTGCTGTATTGTCTTGCTGTAATGAAGTGGAACTGGCTGACTTCGGGCATAGAGATGGATAAAAAGAAAATTAAGGCAAGCCCTGGCCTGACATCCATGCCAGGCACACATACTGATAAGGTAATGGCTATTGATAGACTCTTGCTGAGGAACATTTTGAGACTTTCAGACTCCAAAATATTGTATTTATTTATTTATGCTGCAAAGATAGGAAGACAGAAGGCTTTTGTTTCTGTGTCCGTTAAATCTGAATGAGACTAGGATAGCCACTAAGCACTTACAAGTATATATTTGATTTTTGTAAGAGTTTTGGGTGAGGCCACTTATGATGGAACTAATAGTGGATGGTAGCATTTTGAATTTTAATTGCTACTACTAATGCAGTTTATGTAAACTTCCTGGAATCCTGGAAAGTATTTTGATCTGAATTACTGTAATCATTGTTCTGATTCCTTATCTCATTATAAAGAAGCCCTCAGAGAAATACTTGGCCCTATGCCTTTAGATTGTAGTTCTTTCAAGCACAGCCACAAATGCTCAGCTGTCATTCATCAATATTTTGTTTCAGTTTATTGAGATGGTGTTTTACGATTTTAACTTAAGTAATCGGCATGGTTGTGTTTGTTTCTTTGAAGCAAAAAAAGGTTCAACATCAGCGAGAATTCTTGTGAAAAGGAAAAAAAATATATCTTATAATGGAAAATTAGAATAAAAGTAAATTTCAAAGCTGATTTTACTGACAATAGAGTAGAGGAACTGAAGGTAAATAAATGTAAGCATCATGTTAGCGATGATCTATTGGAAGACATGGTTAAAGGAGTCTCCAGAGAGAGAGAGCTTACAAATATCATTTAATACCCCTTATGACTAGTTAAAACTTCCTGCAGTGGAGTGAAACGTTAGATCAGTCTTAGCACAGAAACAAGGAGGATGCTTCAGGGAATAACAGGATACTGTGCTTTGTTAGTTTTACTGTGAGACTAGATGTGCTCATTTCATGTTAAAACAGGTAGGTATCATATGGTTAACAATAATTTAGGAATCTGACACATGTAAATTCTCACTAAACTATATGAGTATGATGAGTATGATGGAACTTTGAATTCTGTCATGCACTGTTGCCTAACCACTCCTAGAGCAATGCAACAATGTATTTGCCGCTCTCAAAAGGCGAGTGAGGAGCCACTAATGATAAATTTATATGCTCTTTTCGCCTTTGTGTGAGGGGAAGAAAACAAAAGAAACACACAAGCACAAGGATTCAGTCTCACTTTACATATCCACAGCCCCTAAAGCCTTCCACTGCATCATTTTGCTGTGAAGCAGATGCCATAAACAACCATAAGTTTTGCAAGACATCAGACAACGTGCGGCAATGGGTAATTACGGAATGATGATGCAGATATTTTTACACTTGTCTTCACAATATATGTTGATAACTCAGTTCAGTTATTAAGACTTAAACCCATAACAAGGAAGCACACCAGCATAGCATTTCACATTATTTAAAGATAACTTTTACACAGCAACAAAAACTACTTTAATATCTCAAGAAACAAATTTTGGGTGATCATTCTCTAGGCTGTAGCTGTATAAAGTATTTTTCTTCTCTAATTCATGATTTTAGGGAGCCCAGGACCAAAACAACATTTTACACATTGTTTCTGTGTCAAATTGCTGCTTTCCATACTTAATTAAAGGACGAAAAAAAAAAAAAAAGTTTTCAAGTTGTTATTTTCTTCCAGACGAAACATACGAGAAAGACAGGCACATTAACCTACCAAATGTTACTGCAGTTCCATATCGAGCTACTTGTGGGAGATATTATCAGTTGTACCTCGGGTATTATTGAGCAAAGAAAACCTCTTTTACGTGCACATTTCCATTTGGCATTTCCTCTGTTATATAATTAATTTTTAGGTTAAAAAATATTTTACCTAGCATACTGATCGCTGTCGAACACAGAAATAATAAGGAGCTGGCATCTGAGTTTAGTTAATATAGTCATGTTTCTTGGGAAATACATTTTGTGAAATTTTTTTCTCTGAAACCATATTTATCACCTTCTGCCCAAGAGCTGAGGAATGATAGAAAGAAAATACTAGGAGTATTTCACATGCATATGGGAACAAGTCTAATTCTACTTTTTTTCTCACTGAACCTTTTTTCAAAAGAAAGAAAACACTTGCTGAAGTAACTGTTGTCACTGCAAACATATCTGAATCCTTTATACATGTCCTTTGTAGCAGGTAGACAGTGTGGAGGTAAGAGGAAGGGAACAAATCTATGAAGCTATAAAAGCAAACCACAAATTTAAAAGCTTGCAACGTTAAAGGACAAGAATTAAGGATCACATTTCCCAGACATTTTATGTTCATTGTACATTTCAATGCCTTTATAAGCTAAAACTTGTTCCCTTTAAAAGAGAGGCTGCTATAATCAGTAACATGATGGATTCATAATTTGCCTTTCAATCAGTTATACACTGCCTTCAAGAAAGGTACTCCTTCATTTAAGTAGTCATCTGTGTTCTTTGTGAAATGTGTTTACTCATAAATATGTAATCCGCTGGTGTATTGTGCTATGTATCTCTCTCAAGCACCTGGTCCACGGAGATAACCACATATTTCTGTTACCATCTGTGATAATTGTAACAGTAGAGCTTTAGTGGAAGAGATTTATGCTATAAAGCTGAAGGTCCAGTGTTCAGATGAAGACAGTGATGACTGAGAAGAGGCATAAATCTCTTTGTATAAGCCCCAAACCAATAAAAAAGCAGGTATGCATTTAAATCTGAGTCAGTGCATCTAAAAAACCAGTTGTTCAAAATGTGTAATTAAGAATATGAAAATATAAAATCACAAATATTAGAAACAGGGTTATGTTCATTAATTCTGTCCCATTCTATTATGATGCCATGGTTTACTTCACAAAAGCTAATATTTTTTTTCTGAAACAGTAGTTGTTAATGTAGATTACACTCATGCTATAAAAAAAGTATAAAAGCCACTGACTTTTTTTTTCTTAAGAAAGATAGTCCCAAAGATAATCCTTGCATTCATTTGGGACTCTATTCTTAATTATTCTGTTTAGCAAACATCCAGGTGCTGTTGCAGCCTATTTATGCCACTCTGTGCATGTGTAAGGTTCTCTGACAAATAAACAAATGTACCTAGCTAGTTCTTTTCATACGCAGCATACTAATAAGCTATGAATCAACAGTTCTCACCTAAATCAAATTGCAAATGATCAGTGGCACCACGCTGGTTTTACATCAGCATTCAATGCAATCAATGTATTTTTCAGTCATTTGTAATATTCCACAATTGTATATGAGCAATAGTTTTGTTGCATTTCTTTTCTTTTCAACAATTGCACTTATTTTTAGCTACATTAAATGCTTCAGCTTCTTACATGTCTATAACCCAGTAGCTAGCAGGTGACTGCTTACCACAAGGAAGTAGAATAGTTTGGAGTAGCTTGATCAATATACAAAAATATAGCTCTTTGTCCTTTTGTGGTGTTTAACAAATAATTTCAAAATTGCAGTAAAGTCCATGTGGGAATACAAAATTTAATTAGATATAGACAATACTAGTTAAGCCAAACACCATTTTGTGGTGTTAGTCAGGATAGAGACAAGCAGCTCTGATGAATTTTTTGATACAGGTGATAAATTTTAGATTTACCTCATACTTTCTTTTTTAAGAATTATCTCCATTCCTTGAGATAACTAAGCAATTTTTTTGTTTATCATCCCAGTTAATTCTGATAATTATGAGGATTTGTAGCCAAAGGAACAGATGATAACATGAAAACAACAAATTTCTTTGAACTAACATTTCTATTACCAGCAGATATGCATGTATGAGTGAACCTAAAGCTTTCCAAAATCTGCTTGCAAATTTTCTAAGCCATTACAACAGAAACTTCTGCAGACTCCTAAAGATTGGAAAAGTCTGCTTCCTGAGGGACTGACACAGAGTTAAATAATACTAAAAATAAATACTCCAGCTAAGCTTTCATTCCTCACTCTAAAGTTTATGTAGGAGGAAATGTATAAACACACAAAAAAAACCCCAAAACCAACACCAGAATCAACACCAACCAACCAACCAACCAACCAACCTAACCCCCCACCCCTCAACCTGTCAGTACAATCTTTTAGTGTCCCTTACTATATGTCATCTCTACTGGGAAAGTATATGAATCAGGAAAAAGAAGAGAAAATTTAATATTGAAGCTGAAACCCTAAGAATGACAAAATAGCAGAAAATGATCTGAAAAATACTCACAAAAGTAGATGCATTCTAAAAGACTCCACGGTGGATGCTGGTCCCAAAGGAAAGAGTGAATGCATCCTGGTCTAGTGGCAGGTGCCCCTGCCCATGGTCAGATCATCTGTGAGGTTTCTTCTAAACCAAGCCACTCAAGAATTCTAAAATTCTCTGATTCTGTGAGGGAGGTTTTACATGAAGGTGTGAATGCAGATCTACAGTCCCTGACAGAGAGAGTCCTTGTTTGTGAGAAACTAGTATAAAGCTTGAAAGGTATTAGAAAATCAGAAGTGATTAAACATATTATTTCCAGTAGGACTATATTTGGGATATTCCAATACAGCAAACAATTTGTACCCATGTGCATGGAGAAGCAAGGCCACAGGGAGCACAACTCCACTCTTCAAATAGGGAAGGGCTGTGTGCTGAGCACACAAGATGTACAAATAGATTGAAGATGTTGGGTCCTGGATCTCCCCCACTCCTGGGTGCTGGGCTCCCTGAGCACAGGACCAATTTAGATTTTCTTATTACATTTTTTCTAACAGATAATGACATGGATAATTTTTCATAATTTCTCTGGCTCATTGATATATTTATTTACAGAAGCGTAACTTAGTTAGAAAGGATTGTTAAGACTATGACACACTCACAGAGGAAGTAAAGATAATTGTCTATAATGGCTGTAACATTTGATTTCCACTTGGCAAAGCATAGACAGTGCTTCAGACAACTGGCCCCAGTGGACAGCTTTTTGGAGAAGGAAATCGTAGTGGTAGATGGACAAAGCAACACTTGTTGGATAGTTGTCTTTCTGGGTGAGGTATTCCCTTTTCGTGGAGGGAGGGCTGTGTTTCAATTCACTCCTCTAAACTAAAAAGGTCAGATATTTAAATATATCCCATGGTCTAAGTGATTTCCCTAATCATTGGTTTGGGGGATGTAAGGAAAGCTGCCTCCTGTTAGTTTCTGATTGACAAGTGAGTTTTCCTTTAAAACACTGGTTTTGTTTCTACATTTTCCCATAATTTAAAAAAATCACTTAAAAATAGAACTGGTTTAATTTCTAAGCAAATTAAGTATGTCTTGATTCAAAACAAGTGCTTGACTTCAGTGAAAACGATTGCAAAACTTGATTTTGAGATGATGGAAACCTAGTAATTAATTTGTTCTTCAGTTTCCTACTCTTGCCATTGAATTGAGAAAACACAGACACATGCACCCATGCATACACTTCCTTGAGAAGACTTAAACTAAAATTTAGCAGTGCTCAACAATAGATAAGAGTTTCTAAAGACTGTGGCATGCCAGCTGCATATGTTCCATTTCTATACCTTTCATTGCAAACAAAGCAAACCACAGTAATTTCCTATCCTAAAAATGCCTGCGAAACTAAATAAAACTTGAGCAGATAACACTTTTTACTGANAGAGAGAGGAGGACTCTGTGCAGGGGTTCCAACCGAGTTTATTAGAGGCCCTGGCTGGACCTCCTCACCTCGGGGAGACTGCCTGAGCAGAGCCCCGATCTGCGCACGAACCGGGACCTTTATTGGGGGGCGGAGAAAGGGGTAGGAGGCGAGGAAGGTCCAATGGGAACAACTCAGGGTGTGGTTTCAGGGGAAAGGGCACTCCTGGGGACCAATTGCCAGGAGGGAGGAGGGACTTCCTGGAGACCTAGCCTATCACTCGACGCCCAGCCTGGAACTTTCTAGAGGCCAGGCTGGGCCCCGGGCTGACAGACAGGTCCCCTGGGGAGGGGAGAGGGTGGAGGGACACGCCTTAGGGGAGGTACAGGAGCGGGGCATACCATTGTGGGAAAAGGGAAGGGGTACATGGGGTAAACCAAATGGGGTACAGAATATGAATTGAACATAAAATACAAAACATAAGAACAAAGCATAAACACGAAACACCGCTACAAATACTGAAATATTTTTATCAGAGATTATTGGCAGCAAGAAGTAATGAAGGAAAAGGAAAAGTGAAGATAATACAAGCAAGAGACTAATTTTCAGAATACTACCACCTTGAGAAAGTGCTTCATTATTACTGGTGGAGCGTGTTTTTCAGAAGATATGCCAACATACTAAGGGCTACTTTCAATGATTTTTACAAGAGTTGGTGTCTAAGATCGTGAAGATCTTTTTTTTTATACTTTGAACAGGCTTTGTTAGCATACTGCAGGTGACAACAAAGAAAAGTGTCTGGGAAACCTTCACCTCATATCATAATCGAAATCTCACAGAAGAATAGAAGGTTAGTCATGGAAGATACTGATCTTGAGGTAGAATTCTGTAAGTGCCATGGACTCTAACAGAAGAGCTGCATTGTGTAGGAGCTGTTTATAGTGATTCTATTTTTATCTTTCACAGAAGTTTAGATAATTCCATAATCTCCTCTGAATTTAATGAAATAGATTTATGAACTTATATTGCATATGGCTGATTGGTTCAGGACGTAAGACTTGTAAGAAGTACAATTTTGCACATCTGCCCTTTTTTTGGAGTGGCAATCATACTCAAATGAGACAAAAGCTGCATGGTCAATGCTAATCAGAAGCAGTGTTAATATCAGCAGGTTCTGGTATAAGTGCTCCCTTATACATTATTTAATCAAAGATTTATGCTACAACATTTTCTCTTGCAGGATTACCAGTAGTTGGTTTTCTTTAATTACAGAATAATTATGATCTGAAAATCCCCAGTCATACATCTCTGTCCAGCCCTTTTTAAGTACCATAGAATATGGTTTTGACTTCCGTTGTGGGTGGTTGTTTTTGTTTTTTTTTTTTTTTTGTTTGTTTGTTTGTTTTTAATCACAACAGATGCTTTTTGATAAGTCAAAATTACTTTTCTCATATTTGGATGCAGAATCATAAAATCCATGCACTAGCTTTGGAGTTTTAAAAATTAGCTATTATAGACTCGATGAATTAGGGAGAGAAAATGAAACATACACACACATAAAAAAGTACACTTACAGCCCTTGTTGATATGAAAAGTTATGACAATTCCAATAACCATATTTAGGCAGGTTTTATAAAAGAACTCAGAAACCTAAGCATCATCAAATTATCTTTGTAGATTCTCGTGTTAAATAAATAGAATTTTTCAATCACCTACAACCCATAGGAAATACCACTACTTATCAGAGTTCACAGGAACCTGTACTTTTCAAGGCATGACCAAAACTGCCTAGGGTGATTGCCGCACACAAACTGGGCATTCCTCTTATACTAAAGAGCCAGAAGATTTTTAAGAGAAAAATTCATAATCGCACATGTACAACGTTTTCCCATGGAGTGGGAGGTGGCAGTGAAAATTGCAGTGCTTTGAAATTGCCTCACCATGGATTCAGATAGCTCCTCCAATGTGTGCATTTGGCAAGAATTAAGCCATGAAATGGGAACCTTCACAAGTATTCTTTGACCTACTGAATATTTATTATCCTAGAAAACAGAATAATTTAAAGGGATAATTCTGTTCCACCAAAACCTTTGCATTCTGACAGAGCATCTATCTTGGAGGAAAAAGAAATCTAAAATTCTCTCAGAAAATTTAATCCAGTTCTGTCCCACTTGGGTGACTACTCTTACAGCTGTATTAAAGCATCAAAGGAGACAGGAGCATTGCCTTTCATTTCTGTATGATTCTAATAAAAATTCTGTTGCTTACTTGTCGAACTGCCAGAGCAGATAACCCCTGGGGAGCTGCACAGCAAAAGGCTAAACACCTGTGTCAGGAGAAGGGATGGTTCTCTAAGTTTACTCCCCTTCTCATTTCTTATTTGGCTACAAATATGGGCAGGATCCATATTTCTTTTATAAAGACAACCTTCTGCAAGGTATAGGTCAGATAAAACACTATCAGGAGAAGAAAGTGATTCTTCCCTTGGGACACAGACATGAAAGATAACACTTGATGAAGTAGACACAGAAGGGATTGTCATAGTGAGACAGTGAGGAGCAGGGAATAGGCAGCTAGGTCTCAAAGGAGACTAAAGCTATGTAGGAATTAAAAGGAGCAGCATAAGGCTTATTGTAACCTTGAAAGCTACTGAGCATACTGAAACCTTCCTTCAAGGTTTTCAGGAGAAAGGATGGATTTTCTCACATAAACTGCTTATTTTTCTAGTCTCTCTGACCAGTGAGTGGATTTTCTAGCCTTAGAAATGTGACTTTTTTTTTTTTCATTCTGCTGAAAATTAATTTTTGACTAACCCTCTTTTCTTCCTTTTTAATCTACTCTGCGGAATACATAAATGTAGACAAAGCCAACTCCCTGCTCTGACTGACACAGGCTTCTATCAGACATATCTATGATAACTCTTCACCTAGAATACTGTGGTTTCCCATTCCATTCTAATTTTCATGTATTTTTTAAGCAGGTCTTGACACCTCATTTGATGTTTGTATTTCTCCAGGCAAGAAAGAGAAAATGGGGGATAAATACACTTCTAATACACAGGTGACTCACCTTACAACTACTGTGGTTTAAGTTAAATGAGGTTTAACTCACGGAGAGAGCAGACATTGATAAGAAAGCCATCTTTTATGGTAAAAAGCTCCACAAATGGTCCAGATACTGATTTTCCCCTGAGTGCTTTAGTTAATGGATATGATATGCCACTTTTGTTTCTATTACGTAGTCTCTGATACCGCAAAAATTCCAGTTGGCTTTGGGGTCATTTTTTGCATTAAATGTTGCTCAACGTGATACTGTAAAATGAATGTCCAACTTCCTGAATACAATTAATATTTAATAAAATGGCTGCAAATTCTGTCTGACTTTTATTCAGATGTAAAATGGTCAAAATCCTTCGACAATTACAATAGCTATACAAAATCCACTGAAAGCTGAAACAGCTGGCACATAAAATTAAGAAAACAATTTTTTAAAAGGGGGAGAAACCAATCTTTTTATTAGTAATTTATATTTGTGTTGCCACAGTTACAATACCACCAATTCAGTTCTTGAATTGTCCCAGGTATGGAGCATTCACAACTTCTCTGGACAACCTGTTCCGGTGCCTCACTACCCTCTAGGTTAAGAATTTCTTCCTGAGATCTAATCTGAATCTCTCCTCTNATTTCTTCCTGAGATCTAATCTGAATCTCTCCTCTTTTAGTTTAAAGACATTCCCCCTTGTTCCATCAGTGTCTGCCCCTATAAAAAGTTCCTCTCCTTGTTTTTACAAGCCCCCTTTAAGTACTAAAAGGCCACAATGAGGTCTCACTGGAGCCTTCTCTTCTTCAGGCTGAACAATCCCAACTGTCTCAGACTGTCTTTGTAGGAGAGGTGCTCCAGACCTCTGATCATTTTTGCAGGCCTTCTTTGGATCTTTTCTAACAGGCGTACATCTTTCCGGTGCTGAGCACGCCTAAGCTGGATGGAGCATTACAGGTGGAGTCTTACATAGGAAGAGTAGAGGGGCAGAATCACCTCCCCCGACCTGCTGGCCACTCCTCTTTTGATGCAGCCCAGGATGCGGTTGGCTTTTTGGGCTGCAAGTGCATATTCTTTGATCATGTCCAATTTTTCATCCACAAGAACCCCCCCAAGTTCTTATCTGCAAGGCTGCTCTCAATGACTTCTCCCAGTCTGTACTCATGCCTGGGATTGCCCTGACCCAGGCGCAGCACCTTGCACTTGGACTTCTTGAATCTTATGAGGTTCTTGTGGGCCCACTTTTCAAATTTGTCCAAGTCCTTCTAGATTACATCCCTTCCTTCTGGTGTGTCAGCCACACCTCTCAGCTTGGTGTCATCTGTAAACTTGCTGAGGGTGTTACTTGATCTCACAGTCTGTGTCGCTGATAAAGATATTAAAGAGCACTGGCCCCAAGACAGGTGCTCCATTCATCACCTGTCTCCATCTGGACATGGAACTATTGGCCACAACTCTCTGGCTCTTCATCCAATTCCTTATCCATTGAAAAGTCCACGCTAAAAATCCATGTCTCTCCAATCTGAAGATAAGGATGTTTTTTGGGACTCTGTCAAAGGCCTTACAGAAGTCTAGGCAGATGACTCGAGTTGGTCTTCATTTGACCATTGCAATGACTACATCACAGTAGGGCACCAGAATGGTCAGGCATGATTGGCCCTTAGTGAAGCCATGCTGGATGTCTTGGATCATGTCCTTGTCTTGCGTATGTCTTAACACTTCCATGACTCTGTTCCATGATTTTCCTAGACAGAGAGGTGAAGCCCCCCAGCCTGTAGTTCTCTGGGTCTTTTTTCTCCTCTGTAAATTAGGAGTGATATTTCCCTTCTTCTAATTACCATGGACTTTGCCTGACTGAAATGACTTTTCAAAAAGCATGGAAAGTGGCATGGCAACAGCATCAGCAAGTTCTATCAGGATCCTGGGATGGATGTCATAAGCCCCACGGACATTTTGTTGGCTAGTCTAGAAATTTAGGTCAAAATCACAAATCTGTAACATTAGCAGATCATTTTTAAGCTGAAACAGTTCCTATTAATGTATCTCAACCAGAAAAAAAAAAAAAAAAAGAAAAATAAAGGCTTTCCAAATCCCACCTAGTAAATTTTAAGATCCAGTTCAATGACTCATAAAAAGGTCAGTATAATGTTGTTGCCTGTAATAGCACAATACTGAATTTGATGACCCTGGTGGGCTTTTGCAATTCTGTGATCTGACAGAATGAAAAGAGCTGATAAGGAATCAAAAATGTATTTATCAGGGGGACCTGGCTTCTAAATGTTATATGTTTTTCAGACAAAGAATTGTAGGTGTATACTTAATGGAAATGACTGAAAATTCTCTTTACGTTTTTTTCCATAAATGTCAGAAAAAGAGAGATTTGTTTAGATAAGTTTTAATGTTGTTTCAGGCTCAAAATTCAGAGGAAAAGAGAGAAAGAGCACTGGGAGTGGAGAGATGGAAAAAGAAAGAAAATAATAATGAATTTCAAAAATGAACTCCTTTGATTATAGAAGTTCAATGATTTCTAAAAAAATCTTTTTGATTATTTTTTAACTAAGTCTGTACTACAGAAAAAAAAAATTGGAAGGCATAAATCTCACTTGCATGGCAGAATCATCGTTCAACTGAGAGAAAAAATCTTTGCTTTAAAATAAAATAATAGTCCCCTTGGAGACGTGGCTGAAATTTTACATTTCTCATATTCGTACTATGGGCATACCAGCTATTTACTCTAAAATGGTCTAATACCTGATATTGTGNNNTTGTGATATCTTGCACCTTTTGGTTAATCCACACATTGCAAACTGATTTAGAAACTCACAAACAAGAATAACACTCATAGAGAGGTCGTATATTGCATTCAGCTTGGCCTCATAAAAATGGCCTTACAGTAGTAATTCCAGCTATTCCAAAACTTCTAAATATCTAATATCTTATTGATATATTTGGGTAGTCACCTTTGGGCCTTTGTCTCAGACATTTATACTTCATGAAAACTATGGCCAATTAAAACTTATAGCATTTTGCAACCAGTTCATATTCAATGGCCCATGCAATTAATTACTGGAATTAAGCAAACTGACTTACAGAAGGAAGCAAATCTGCATTTGGACACATAATCAATCATTTTCATGTTCAGTTATTGGACCAGCAATTGCAACTTCAATCTTTACAATGGGAACATAGCATATATACATCCTGAGTTTTGTATCTCAGGATTTAAGAAACTTTAGCAGAAGCTACCCATTAAATCAGAGAATGTATGCTTATCCTTTTCCCTCACTCTCAGGATACAGTCCTGTAACATAAATTTTATGCTGCTAACTGCATAAAGATGTAATTAGGGAGACTTAAATATATAAAAATGCTGTCCGATAGCATTAGAAATACTTTCTTTATTATGTGTTTTAAATAGATACTCATGATACAGACATGTATCTGCACTACTGTTTCTCTTTAGCCACAGCTTCAGTCTCTTCTTCCACTATGTCAAAACAGCCTTCATTAAAAGTAGGCCCGAACTGTATATTATTATATATGGGCCATATTAGCCTTTAGCTTCTACTGCATGAATTTTGTCTTATGGTGAGCTTTGCTAAGGTCTTCTGCAATTCATTAAATTTTTCCTAGAGCGTAGAAGGGGTAACTGTTAAGGGAAACAATCACGGCTGTCACCAAGGCTTACATTTGCCTCAAATTGTATGATAAAGAAGAGAATGGGCAGGAACAACTAATTTTTTCATTCTGTCCAAGGCTGTGATATTTTTATGGTTGCACATAAATTCAAAGAATGCTCAAAAACACCATCCAGATGAAAGAAAATAGGAGATACCAGAACAATATTGAAAGAGGATATTTCAACACTTATTCTCACATTTAGAAGATTATGAAAAGTACAGATAAGAATTAAGGATTTCATTTTGTTTCTCAGATTCTTTACAAAACAAAACAAAAAAATCAGTAGAAATGAGACTGACATGAATTTTTTCATTTGTGATGCTACTACACTTTGCTTTCAGTAATTTTTTTTTTTTTCATTGGGAACCTGAAATCTCAACATATAAAATGTTACATTGAGTAAGTGGAAAAAAATGGAAAGGACCAGCAATAATAGGAGAGACTTGCAGACAAGATGAAAATAGGGTGAGTATAGGGAAAAATATGACAAAATCCCATCATCTCTCTGTGGTCACAAGCAAAAAGTATCAGTAAAACAGTGAGCAACTAGTTGGAGAGGGAAAGACTGAAAGAGGCCAGCCTATTTTAGTCAATAAATAAACCCTAAAAGAACTCCGCTCTGTCAGNAAGAGGCCTAAAGTATAAGTATCCTGAGAGAAATATTATCAAAATTTTGAATCATCATTCAAGATAAATTTGTTCTTTGGAACAGATCATTTCCAAAAGTCATTTTGAAAGAAACTGATCACACACAAATTTGGACTTCAAATCCAATATTATTCATTAGCCAACTAAAAAGCCTTAGCAAAAAACCAAGATTTTTAAACTAATTAAAAAGTCAACATATATATGTTTCTCAGCAAGAAGTTCTAGACAAAGATCCAAGACTGTACTTCAGATCTCTCTTCATGGTAGATCTCCTGCATCAGTGCAGTTGTTTGAAAAGTGAATGCTGGACACAGAGAGCGGTGATCACTGACACAAAATCCAGTTGGAGAGTAGTAGCTAGCAGCGTACCCCTGGGCTATATACTGGGTCTAGTCCTGCTTAACATCTTCATTAGTGACCAGAATGATGGCACAGAGTATAGCATCAGCCAGTTTGCAGACAACACAAAACTGGGGGAACTGGCTGATATGCCAGAGGGTCATTCTGCCATCCGGGGGGACCACAGCAAGCTGGAGAAATGGTCCAACAGGAAGCTCATGAAGTTCAACAAGAGGAAGTGCAAGTTTTTGCACCTGGGGAGGAACAACCCCATGCACCAGTATATGCTGGGAGGGCACACAGATGGAAAATAGCTTTGCAGAACAAGGCTCATTCAATATAAAACAAGATTCGTTTCAGTAGAGCTTAGTGATGTGCTGTGTAAGAAGACTGAGGAACAAAACAATTAAAATTAAACATCAGGATCTAGTACTTTCATTTCATTCCCTTACACTGGCCAACATTTAAATGGTGTTTCAGAAGGAAAAAGCACAGAAAGTGCATCTTTATTCCCATAAAATATAGCATGTAGATAAAAGAGCAGCCCCATATGGATTGATATCAGCAAGTCTAAGTAGCAATAAAAACACTGTTAATGACTGTTTGTTATAAATAGAAAGTTATAATAATCCTGATTTGTGACAGTGAAGTTGGGTATTCTCTTTTTATGCAAAGGCCCCTCATAGAGTAATGAATAAGGAGGTTTATGTGTTAGCTATGAATGAGAAAAGGTAAGCTCTATCAAAGCAATTATATTATGATGGAGAGCTTTTTCTTACTCTTTTTTTTTTTTTGCCTAACAGCTGTTAATTCATCCATGCTAACATGTTTATGGAACATCCATCATGTATTTAAAAGGTGGACATCTTCCACTGTACTTTTGGTGGGAGAATATTGAACAGTGAA
>VYZQ01052024.1:2100-28976 GCA_013400655.1 Mystacornis crossleyi | reverse complement strand
GAAAAAAATGAACCGAATGCTCAATTTCCACATGTGTGTTTTCAGTTGATTTATTAATGTTTCCTCAGCACATGACAATTGCCAGGAATTAAGAGAAATTATAGCATGTGATCAGCAGAAATGAAAGTTTTCTCTACTTTCTGCTGCCTATAATGATACTGTAGAGTAAATATTTTTAGCAAAAAAAAAAGGCGGCGAAGTATCTAGAAACCCATATGGATTTTTTTTTTTTATTTTCAAAAGTTCAATTTTCTGTTTGGTTTTTTTAAAAAATTATTTCGNTTTTTTAAAAAATTATTTCGTTTTTTATTTGTAAGTAAGCATTTATTAATAACTTACTTTTAAGCAATGTCTTCTGGGCTGTTTAATCATCTAACTCTGCTTAGTGATTTTAGAGGGGAAAACAAGCAACACACAAAGTTGTTAAAGCCTCATAATGCAAGAAAATCAATGCTTGTTAAAAAGAGAACTTGTGTCAGTGTTTTTGCTAGGTTTCTGTTTGTTTACAAAGTTGTAAGCACCACAAGTCATGTGCCTGTTAAAACCAAACTTACAGTAATGGCATGACCAAGCCAAGTACATTTCTTAATACAGATTTTCTTTCTCATTTACTCCAGTGTCAGAAATTTGGAGAATATCACAAGGATGATCCAAGCTCTTTCAGATTTTCAGAAACATTTTCACTTTATCCACAGGTGAGTTTGTCTGTAGGAAGGTTTGTCTATAGGGATAAAAGAGAATGGTCAGTGAAGGAAGAGTCCTTGTAGCGCTGAGTACAATAAGCCATATCAGGATGAACAGACCCCCTGCCTCCAACTACTGTCTGGCATGTGACGTTAGGAAAATCACTTCTGTGGTCTGTCCTGCTGTGCACAGTCCTGCTGTGTCCTCTGTTATTCTCTGCCCTTACAGTTAAATGTCTGTGTAAATTTTTTATTTCTCCTACAATGAAATCCTTATCTCACCTGAATTTGTAACTCATATAATGACACCTTTTTAAAGGCCATTCTAATGAAGACATTCAGAAAACATAAGAAAATAAATGGGTTTGCTTTGTTGTTTCTCTCCCATATGATTTATGATACTGACCAAAAAAGAAATGCTTCTCTGTGAACTTGACCTTGACTGTATTAAACTTGGAATAGTTTCTTTGCTAATAATCCATTCTGATAAATTTCTCCATTCTGATAGCTCCAGATACTTCACTTTTGGACTCTTCAGACACTTCCATGATGTTTCTGTTTCAGTTACCTACCAACCTATCTGTAGGTGTTAAGCGTTGTGTAGAGCTTGAGTCAGAATCTGGAGAATTTGTTTCAGCAATGAAAGTGTATCCTTTTACTAGCAAAATTTGACTTTGCTGTGGTTAATGTTCTCTTTTCTGTTCACATGCTGTATCTTTGTTGCAGAGCAGCAACCTCCATCCCAGGAACAGTAGAACTTACAGTAAAGGAGGGATTTCAAAACTGCTTTGTAGGTTTACCCATTCTGATGCCTCTCTTACTGTCATGGGAGTGTGTAAAAACTGGCAAAGGTGTATATACAAATAAGAAATGTTAAAGGAGTTCGAATTCAATTTTGTTGTGGCATTGGTCTCATGTAGTTTGTGGAAAATATTTTTCTCCTTGTGCCACTGTCCTTTTTATCTGTCAAAGTTCAAACCAGTGGTTCTTGTTTTGCAGTTCATGTTTCACTTGAGAAGATCTCCTTTCTTACAAGTTTTTAACAACAGTCCGGATGAGAGCTCCTACTATCGTCATCATTTTATGCGCCAAGATCTAACCCAGTCGCTTATCATGGTTCAGCCAATTCTTTATGCCTACTCTTTCAATGGACCTCCAGAGGTATCAGTAAAATAACTCCCTAGTGGGTTAAAAGGTGCTTTATTGAGAAAGAGGTGATTGCTGCCTTCACTGTTACATGTTACAAAATGTATCAGTTTAAAATTTATTGTGTGAGAAAGAACATTGATTTAATTTAAAACAGCTATGAACAAGGCATATCTCAGAATTGTGATGTAGCAGTCTTGAGAACAAGTCACTTTGTAAAGAGGTTATGTTTTAAACTAAAGGATGGTACTTTTTTGTTAATTTTTGAGAGTTTTTTTTGGTTTTGTGGTGCCAGAATGTAAACATAAACAAAAATAGTTTTATTTAAAAATGTACTTTGCTGTTGCCTGAAAGAAAAGTTGAGGTTTTTTTAAATGTACAAAATTTCCTCAATTTTAACACCTTAATCCAAAGCTTCTAATTTTGATATGGTTCCCATTACGTGTAGATTTAGTACAGAACCTTCAAGGTGACCTTGTCATGGCACATTCTGTATAAACCTAAAATAAAAAGCTGATCTTCAAAAAGCTTCTGAAAGAAGTGTCAGACAGCAGATAACAGAAGTTGTCTGTTACATAAAAGAGAGCGAGGCAGTGAAAACAAACATAGTAGTCAAGGATCTTCACAGGTTGGAGTTCTAACTTTTTTTAGGAATTTTTTTTTTAATATATTTATGAGGATATAAAAAAAGACTTTTAGAAGTGGTGATTAAATGAAAGTAATAAGGTGGTTTGTGAAGAGCTGCTTGCAAGTGTAAGATCACTCTCCCATGTCTGGAAAACAAGTAGTTCCATCGGTGACTGAAAATTTAATATGATTAAACAGGAGCTGATGTCTCAGTGTAGAACAAATAATAGTATTTTTTTCTTGATTCTTGGAATTGTTAATATTTTTGTTATCTCTAGTAATACTGATTCAGTTAAATCAGGTAGCACTGATACAGTGTCACTGCTCTTAAAAAGGTTACTTAAAACCTTAAATATTACATTAGATTTCATAAACCAGGAGTATTTACTGTATACCGTATTGGGGGATATATATGCACAGTAATAACATGCTGCAAGAACAAGACTAAAAAAACCCTCAAACAACTCAAAACCCCCAAATCCTTTACTTGGATAACTGCTGAATCCTTATGCATTGAAATACAATTCAAATTAATGGCATTGTATGGGTAAATACGGAGGTACTTGAAAGACTAGAACAGTGCATAATAATGAAAGGGGTTTCAGCTCTTGAATACATTTTTTATTACTTTCATGAAGTTTTATATGTAGAATAAGGCAGGATAACTTCAGAATGAGATTGTGTGGGTTGCAGATGTGTAACATGAAAAGGAGAAAATACGGAGCTTTAGTAAGTGATTGAAAAAGTTCCTAAGATCCAGCTACTGATTAAAAAATCTGGCAATGCCATCTGATTGCTCAATTCTGCCTCAGTTGATAATTTTAAAATTTATTTTTAAATCTTAGCCTGTTCTTCTGGATAGCAGCAGCATTTTACCAGATCGCATTCTCCTTATGGACACGTTTTTCCAAATCCTTATTTATCATGGAGAGGTAAGAGGTGTCATTTCTTACATAAATACTTTATTTCTGTAGGAGTGCTACGTTATGGAGATCACTGGAAGTCAGGCTCCAGTTCTAATGCACCTTAGTGCTTGACCCTCTCATCTGCATGGCTGACAGCAGAGTCCTAGTTCGTGTTTGTAGTTTGGTAGCTTAAGATGTCTATATGCAGATAGCTGACATGACTTGATATTTTGGTCCTGTTTCTATGATGAGTTTGAGATGAATTAGCTTCAATATGCAGAGCATTTGTTTAGATCAGTATTTTTCCTACTTTAGAGGGTTATACCCTGCCTCCCTCTCCTCACCACTTTTCACTTCTTTATTTTAGATTGGTTTAAATTGGTTCTTCAGGGACAGGAAGTCAGAACACCAAGTTCTGTAGTCACCTTCATCTGTTCTGTCCTGGAGGAATGGAACTGCACCTGGCAGTTAGGCAGATAGACATTCCTTAGTAACAGAAATTAAAGTGCTTGTGACTTGCTAGTGCTCTGCCTCCCTGGAAAAATTGAGCTGCTGCTTTTTACTACTTTGCAACCGTAAATGGCTCGCAGCTGAGAATTTGAACAATACTGTTCTGGATCATGTCCTTGTAGCTGCACTGATTAAAATATTTATTAAACTTAGCACTTCTTAAGTACCGGAATGTTATCTCATTTGTTATCTCATTGTAAGGTGCTATCAGTAAGCAGCAGTGGTGGGCTGCTCCCTGAGGGAAGGGTAACGGGGAGCGAGCGTCATTGCAAGGGAGGCAGGGTCTTATCACTGAGGGCCTGTCCCCAGCGTACCTGAGCAAAGCAAGCAGAACAGTTTAGGGCAGTAGCCAGACTCGGCCTTCAGTTCAGATCACCAGACAAGTTGATGGGGATGAGGCAGGTCCAAGTTCTGGCTATGAAGTCAAGTTCCTGAGTGGGGGTCCAGATCAGTAGGGTACATGCCCTGGTACAGGCATGTGGCTCAGACAGGAACCAGGAATGAGACCCTCAGTTTAAAAGCAGCTGCCAAGCAGAGGAGGGAGGAACCTCTGCTGAGGGTCCCTCCAGCTCTTTCCTAACAACTGCCTGTATCAGTGAGCTGACCTTGAGCAGCCAGGTTTGCTCCTAGTGGATGGGGAGGTTGTGCAATAGACTGTGAAAGATATCAGTATAAATACTTAATTCTTATATGTCATAGACATGCATATTAGAGAAGTGTAACTAATAGCTTTGACCTCCTCCAAACAAAATATTTGGCATATAGATGATGACAAAAAAAGAGTAAATACGAGTGGACCACAAGCTGTTAAGAGTTTGGAAAAAAAAAATCTAGTGGCATGTTACTTGCACATCTTGGCTTTTAAAAATTAACTTACATACTACAGGGCAGAAAGGGATGAGTGCTAGAAAAGAGGCCAGCAGTGGCACATTCTCCTCTAAAAAGACCTGTGTATCCTCTAAGAAAGTTTGGTGAATCAGTTCTAAACTTGTGTCTTTCCCCGGTCCCAAGACCATAGCGCAGTGGCGGAAGTCGGGGTACCAGGATATGCCAGAATATGAGAATTTCCACCACTTGCTACAAGCTCCAATAGACGATGCCCAAGAAATTCTCCATTCCAGATTTCCAATGCCTAGATACATTGATACAGAGCACGGAGGAAGCCAGGTATGCTGACGTGTATATTATATAATCTGGGAAATGATGTGTTAGTAATATTGTGAAATATTTTTGGTAGTAAACATGCATTTCTGTGCTAAAATATACATAAATTGCAAATCAGTGCTTTGAATCTTAAAGCTTTTACAGAGCAAAATATTTAGTAACAGGTTTCCACCTAATGTATGAATCCTGCTATTCATTATTTTAACTGTGCTGACTTGGACTCTGATTATGATATGTAAGATGTGTAGGGCAGAAAATACAGTACTTGTCTGGGTCTCTGAACCAATACCAGAATTACTCTCTTGTATTATTTTTTTTAAACTTACTAATTAATGTTTTGATACTCACATTTGCTTTGCTAGTGCTTGAAAAAGACAAAAGGTTATTTTCAGCTGCATTGGAAAATTGTTCTTCATTACAGCTGTGGAGTCCAGCAAGTGGCTTTATTTACAGAGGTGCTGTTGTCAGTGTCTGTATCTCCAGATAATAGAAATTACATATTTCATACATATGCAACTTTTTTCTGAGTGCAGGAAAATTCTATTTTAGAATATTAATTTATTGTCTTTTTTTTTTTTTAAAGGCTCGTTTCCTGCTTTCAAAAGTAAATCCCTCTCAGACTCATAACAATATGTATGCATGGGGACAGGTGAGTATGAATCTGCTGATCAAGCTTGTATGCATGATTTTTTCACCCCCTTTTTCAGAAGGC
The DNA here is from genome assembly GCA_013400655.1 of Mystacornis crossleyi. Classification (NCBI taxonomy): domain Eukaryota; kingdom Metazoa; phylum Chordata; class Aves; order Passeriformes; family Timaliidae; genus Mystacornis; species Mystacornis crossleyi. The sequence goes on along the minus strand of VYZQ01052024.1, from coordinate 23,229 downwards.
AAGTGGCACATTATGTACATATAAGTAATAATGTGAAGTTTTGAAACTGAAAAAGAAATGCAGTTTTGGTCTGATGTGACCAAAATTACAAAAGTTAAGAAAAATGGGCTTTATTTCTTCAAACAGAAATGATCTGGTTTACTATTTTAAGCTTCTGTTAGGCTGCTTTCGTGTCTAGCCTACTTTCTTAGGCAGTATTGTCTTAAGACCATGGGTTTGGTGTTTGCCTGACTGAGCCCCTACAAGGACTTTCACTGGAGCAGTTTTGCAAAGTCAAAAGTAGAGAGTTGATTGAGGCAACAGATAAAAAGATTTGGAATAGTCACTGATAAGTGCATTTACTGCCTTAGCACTAAATGTACTAAGTCTAGACAATGATTGATTAAGCTAAGTTTACAATTTACAATTCATTAAGCTTAACTTCACCAGTATTTAAGTTTAGTTTAATTCTGCTAAGTAGCCGAGATGCAAATGTTACCAAAGAGTGTTCCTGCTTTGGAAGGAGAGAGGAGCAAACCCATCAGCCTATCTGAGACGTAGAATCATATTCTTGTTCACACCATGGAAGACTTAAAATACCAATTTTATACCGTCTGTAGTCAAATAGGATTGGTTCCCTGTTGCTGCCATAAAAGAAGGGCAGCCACTTCATCATTTTCATATTGGCAGGTGTGTTTTTTTGTAAATAAACGAGCGACGATGAGGGCTTAGGGAGCTTTGGCCAGGCGGAGCTGTCTTGTGGATGAAAATGTGCGTGTATTGCTCAAGGGCAGAAGAGAAGTGTAACGCTTCAGCATCACTTCTTCTACCTGGCTGAGCCATTAGTAAGGCTGCTTGACCTTCATCTGGTGGCCTCCTCTTCAAGTCAGCATATTGCAGCCTTGTATTATTATCTCCTTGTCCATGTGTCTCACAGAGCTTTAGATCTCATCCCTGTAAATACCTTCAAAATACTGGAAATGAGAGTGCTTACCACACATAAAGGCTAAGGGACTTTTTTGCAATAGGGGAAATAAGTGTTGAAGGTAGTTATAAGCAAGAACTGAAAAATACACCAGTGCCAGTGTACTGACATTTTCCAGATTTCCTGTGGCCTGTTTGACCAGGAATCAGCTTTCAAATCTTGTCTTTAGGAAGGAAGTTATGTTCAGAAGTTAAACATTCTGTAGCAGCTTGTATTCTTGAATGTTGCATCTCTGTTCCGTGTTCTCCTTCCGCATTTAGCTTCTATAGTGGGAAGAGAAACACTGCTGTGGGCAAGTGCTAATGCAGTGTTATCTTCTCATGCAAATGTAATGGCATCAGACATTTGAAGCTACATATTAACTGTGCTCTTAGAGTATTTTGCTGAACACTGTACAGTGTTGAAGTCATGAGTGAGAAAGCTCTGTAGCAATTTTATGGCAGTCATCTTCATCAAGTTTTATCAGGGAACGTTTTCATAGGAATGAATTTGTTCTAATGAAGCTTCTGGCAGTGAGGTCCAGAGTGAAAATACTTGAAAATTCTGTACTGAGTCAGGTCCAGCACAATTTGAACACAAATCCCAAATTGTTTTGCTTCCAAAGTTGGTAATCTAACTAGCAGTTTTTTAGTGCTTCTCTTCATCATGTTTCCCCTTGGCATACACACAAATCCTGTCGTTTGGAAAGTTTTATTTTTAATCTAAACGTTACCTGGAATTTTTTTAAGTTTTCACATTTCTAGCAGTACAGGACAACTGTTTTCTGCTTGTTTAATTAATAAGCAAATGAAACAGTATTCCAAATGTAAATACAAAAAAATTCTTTAACTGATCTGTAAGATAATTTTTCATGCTGGACAGATGAGACTCTTGATACATCTTGCAAAAGATAGCTGTCTGTTTTAATGCTGAAAAGAATTCATTTCTAGGGTAACATAAGAAATGGTGTATTAACCTCCCTGGGGCACTGCAGTTTGTGTGCTCAAGAATGTGCTCTTGTATTTGCGGGTTTTTTTGTGAAAAAAGTTGAATCAAGTACTAATTATGAAATGAGAAATGTAATGTCTGGGAGAAATTTAAAACTGATTTGCATCTTGCTGTTTTTTTTTCTCATGACCTTCATGATTGTTTCATATTTTATTTTGTGCACAACTGAAAGTCATGTTGACCTGAAGAGGGCACCCACACACCACTGAAAACGTGTTTCAGGAGGGGATGAATTGCCTAGTTTGGTTTTTAAGATTTTAAGTAAAGGTTTTCTTTGAACTTTAGCAGGCAGGTGCCTTAATAGTATAGAAAGCATTTCCAGAAAATAACGATAAGCTTTTTGTGCATTTCCATTATGTGATTGGTGTTTGAAGATGCAGCTGAAATTTTCAAAAAGGACCTGTGAATGCTGATTGACAGCTGCTGAACATGAGCCAGTGTGTGCCCCAGGGGCCCAGAAGGCCACTGGCACTCTGGCTTGGATCAAGAATAGTGTGTCCAGCAGGACCAGGGAAGGGATCATCCTCCTGTACTCAGCACTGATGAGGTCACACCTCGTGTCCTGTGTTCAGTTTTGGGCTCCTCACTGCAAGAAGGACATTGAGCTGCTGGAGTGTGTCCAGAGAAGGGAAATGGAGCTGGTGAAGGCTCTGGAGAGCAAGTCCTATGAGGAGCAGGCGAGGGAGCTGGGGGTGCTTAGTCTGGAGAAAAGGAAGTTCAGGGGAGACTTTATCAGTCTCTACAGCTACCTGAAAGGAGCCAGGTAGGGGTTGGTCTTTTCTCACAGGTAACAAGCAATAGGAAAAGAAAAAATGGCCTCAAGATGCCAGAGGACATTTAGATCGGGTATTAGAAAAAAATTCTTCATAAGGAGGATTGTCAAGCATTGGAATGGACTCCCCAGGAAAGTGGTAGAGTCACCATTCCTGGAGGTATTTAAGAGACATGTAGATGTGGCACGTGGGGACGTGGTTTCGCGATGGGTTTGGCAGTGCTGGATTAATGGTTGGACTCGATTACCTTAGAGGTCTTTTCTACGTAAATGATTCTGTGATTCTTAAATANTGGTGTAGGATAAAGGAACTTTTCCATTCTGCACCGTGATCTGGTGGGTAAAAAGGCACTTAGACTGCCTGAAGTGAAAGGCTTTTAGTTTTCTTTTTTTCTTCATCTACTGAAGCATTTGCTAGCTTAGTCTGTTTATGGTCACACTTTCTATGAATTTTTCATTATAAACAGCTAAAGGTTTAATAAATAATTAATTGTTTCTATAAGCATCTTACAGACACAAGCACCTGGATAAGAAGCATTTTTAATTATGAAAAACTATGGTGTGGGCAACATATTGGGCTGCTGGGCTTTCTAAAAGCTAATTTCAGACTGCTTATTAAAAGATAAGTTATAAATTAACCCTTTTTGGGTAATCTTCAAGGAATATTTGACTACATTTATTTTCAAGATGCCAGAGGACATTTAGATCGGGTATTAGAAAAAAATTCTTCATAAGGAGGATTGTCAAGCATTGGAATGGACTCCCCAGGAAAGTGGTAGAGTCACCATTCCTGGAGGTATTTAAGAGACATGTAGATGTGGCACGTGGGGACGTGGTTTCGCGATGGGTTTGGCAGTGCTGGATTAATGGTTGGACTCGATTACCTTAGAGGTCTTTTCTACGTAAATGATTCTGTGATTCTTAAATAAGAGAGCTCAGATATAGCATTTGACAGGCTTGAAAGTAGAGCATCCTTTAATCTCATCTTGCTGCCGTTAGATGATAGATAATTTAGTGTGCCTTCCCTTAGAGTGGCTGTGTATTGTAGGGATCCAAGAAATCTGGCTGTACTTGGATTTGTCCCTTGATCATTAACTGAGAACTGTTTCTGGCCAGTTCTCAGAAAATAGCACCAGTTCTGAGCATCCTTGTTAAGATTTTTATGTTCGTGTTTTGGAAGACTTTACAAGAGTTCTGACAGCTCTGGTTTAATTTGGAAATATGGATTCTTAGTACCTTTGAAAAGGTTGAATTGTTGAGATTTATAGGAATTCTTCCTACATCTGTAAACGGAAGTAGTGGTAGACTGGTCTCGAAAGACTTAAGGGAGTTACTATGTAATATTTGCAGAGTTGCCAACGGCTGGTTTATATTGACTGTAAATTTGTTCAAAAATAGCAATTAAAACATGGCCATTTTGAACTTCTTGGATTTGTGAAAGTACTTCTGAGGTCAAGAAGTAAATTGCAAGAATCCACCCAAAGGGTTTTTTCAAATCTTTTGTGATCTGATTGCTCAGGACTTTCAGATGCTTTTGGTCTTTCTCCGAGGTGGTACAGAGCTACAGGAGAGAATAGGCTCACCTCTCTTTGGGAAAGCAGGGTGACCTTCACTTGGTGTCAAATCAGACCCTTAGGGGATTTCCTCCTTTCACTGTTTTGGTATGTCTGAGCTTCACTGACAGATAATGATTTGTTGGTTGTGTCACTTGTATATTACTGTTTCTCTCCCTTTTGCTCTACTGAGGTAGGAATGATGCAGGAACTATCCCATGGAAAGTTTATATTTAGCAGCTGTCAAAAAACTCTTGAGTTTTGTGTGGCTGATGTAAAGATCTTGCGATACAGTAAGTCCTTGCTGTATGCGTTAATATGGAAGAGAATGTAGTTGTGGTTTATGCTTGAATTCATGTAAATGTATGAAAATTTATGTAAATGTACAGTCTGTTGGGTTTTTTTGTCAGACGATTTCAGCAGTGATGCGCTTCTAAGATCTTGCTAAATTTATAAAATGTTTATTCAATGGAACATATTGTGCCTTAAAATGCTTTTTCTTCACAATGTGTATAATCAGTTCTCCTTTTTTTCCCTTTTTTCATAGGAGTCTGGAGCCCCCATTCTTACTGATGATGTCAGCTTACAAGTATTTATGGATCATCTAAAGAAACTCGCTGTCTCTAGTGCTGCCTGAGATTCTGCAGTGCACTGAAGGCACAGACAAACTGCAGCCATATTTCAGCTTTTTCCTCCTTTACCCTTTTCCATGTCTCCCTTGACAGAATGCTCTGATATGCACAAGCTGCCTGAGTAGATGTAAAGCAGTGTTGTTTTCAAAGAAAAGCTTTTGTTACCAGCAAATGTTTTAATGTGAAGTGCAGTTTGTAAAAATCACAGGTGGTAGATTAAGTTACTGGCAGAGGAAAAAGAACAGTCATTTTGATTACTGTGATGCTATACTTAATTTGAGATCATTTGCAACAACTTTGAGATGTGATTTCAGTTTCTTGCATAAATGATTTGGGTTGATTATGCTCTGCGGTACAAAGGCCCACTGAACAATAAAGGAAATCTTTAGTGATGTCTGACTTTCTAGACTGCCATATAATTACTTTTGCTTAGTCAATTTGAGCATGAAGTGAACAAAGCAACAACAAAAAGCACGTAAGAATAGTATTAACTCAGTCTTTTGATTCAGGCTGATGAACTTTCATTTCCTGCAGAGGTATTGTTGTTCATGTATTGCTTATTTTAGGGGTATTTAATTTCAAGTATTTCTTCCCATTTACCCGATTTGATTCTTTGGGAACAGAGGTTTTCTTTACTTCAACATAAAGAATTTGAACTGAAAAGGTATAAAATCCACTGTTGCACAAAATATAAATCCACATGTATTTTGATCAAAGTATCTATTATCAAACACAGTAACAGGTGCATATGCTCGAAAGTTAACCCTTTCAGCTTGAGCTAAGAAAGAATCCTACACTACCAAAATGGACTAAGAGTACAGCCTTGATTTTTTTTGTCTTGGTGAGTATACTTAAAAATAAAATTTACCTTTTTTATTGTTGCCTTATAATGTTATTACACTAATGCATGACACTGCACATCTGCTTTTTGTTTCTGCATCCTTTTTGTTATGAATTCAACAGGCTGTAGTTCTTGCTGAAACAGTATTACATAGAATATGATGTAATTAATTCAATATTTAGTTCATACTTTATTTTTGGGGAGGTGGATAAATTAGTAGGCTTTCCCATTTTCTTGTTAAAGTTTACACATAAAACAGATGTTTACAAAGATAATAGAACATTTTGACAAGCAAAGATGTGAAGTGTGGTAGCGGGCAATGAAAAATTGTGCCAAGTCTAAAGGAATAGAGAGTTCATAGGAAATTCAGTTTTTACTGGTGTGATAAACAAGAGGGTGGTTTTTCTGTTTTCTGTAAATTCTTAAAAACTTGATTAAATCATTTGCTCTCCGTTTCTTTGATCTAAATGAGATGAGCTCCTTTTGCCTCAATACAAATAAAATACATGTTTTTCTCTCACTTTTTATATTTATCGCGCTGGTTTCTGTCAGTTCTTGAAATGAAATGTAGAAATAAAGGTAGTAGTGAGGAAATTTAGAATAACTTCACCTTTTTTGTTCATGTAATAATTGGTATCAAACTTATTTAACTTCCAGAGGTACTGAACAGTTTATGCTAGTGGCAGTTTAGAAAATGGTAATTCAGTAGCCTTTTTGACTTTCTTTTGTTTTAGCTAATAAACTGCCTAAATTTTCTTTTAACACCAAGTATGTCCAGTTTATTTGATAGTTAGGTACAGTTTGTCTAATAAATCAATTCATCACCAAGTCATGATAATGAATGGGGTTTTTTGTGCTTTGCTTCCTACCCGTTAACCAGCTTTCACCTTGTAATAGTTTTTTTTAATCCAGTTTCTTAGCAACATTAGCTTATCAAGTATTTAACACTGTCAAAGACTTTTTGGAAATCCAAATATGTCTGATGTATCACCTTTATCCTCCTGCTTATTCACCTCTTCTGAAGGCTCTGTGGTTAGTGGGATAGGATTTTCCTTCCTAAGAAGCATGCCGATGCTTTCCAAAATGTCCGTATATCTATCCATAGGCTCATAAGTCTTACTACAGCCGCTACAATGTTACCAGGGGTTGAGATCAGGCTCGTCAGTCTGTAACTTGCAGGATTCCCCCAACAGCCGTTTTTGGGGATGCGAGTGACATGGGCAGTGGTCTGCCAGTCATCTGGCTCGGTGACTGTAATGGTAGTTACAGGTGTTCACTGGCACATCTGCCCTTCCATGTCTCACTTCCTTTAGAACTCCTTAGTGAAGGCCATCCAGTCCTGGTAACTTGTAACATCTCATTCATCTGCTTAATCTGATACCTCTTGCACGTTGGCATAGGTCAGGTGAGCTACAGTAGGGGAGGGAAGCCATTTGTTCACTGAGAATTGATCAACATTTAAGATAATGTGTTGTAGGGTTGTGCTACAGGAGAGAGTGGTTTAAAAAAGATAAATTTGCTACAATTTGAAGTCCTTGCTAATGTATGTATTACTGGGTTTCTTAGTGAAGAGTTTCTACCAATCTCCAAAATCCATGGCGCTCAAGTGTCCTAGGTTGGAATGTAAGACGTGCCCAAAAGTCTGTATTCTATTACCATCTTCAGGGGCTGTCGAAACCAGGTGGGGCAGTGTTATCTTTGCCTCCTCCCCCCGGGCCATCTCCTGTTAATGGCCAATCAAGGCTGTGCTGCATGACTCAGAGATAACTCCCTCCAGCAGCTCTCTCTGTTTAATGGGCAATCAAGGACCCACCACATGACTCATAGAATAACATCCCATTGTGAGATGCTGCACCCAGGGGGGAGGAGCCAAGCATTCCCACCTGGATATAACCTGGGGTTGGGAGCAGCACAAGGAGCCCTTACCCACTGGACTTCCAGAGGACAAGAGCTACTGGACCTCTCTGCGGGATCACTGCTTTCTACAAGACCACTTCATCTGGACTGCTACCACCACCCTAACAGGGTGTCAGGTTGTATTCTGATTCTGTCAGTAGTTTCTTTTGTACTATTGCATTTATTTTTTCCTTCTATTAAATTGTATTTCTGACTTGGAGCCTCTCACTGGTTTTGCTTTCAAACCAGTACATCAAGTCTGATCTATTTATGATTGCTTTGAACATTTGCTTTTGGCTGGAAACAGATTGGAAATCAGAGGAGGAGTTGGTCAAATATTTTTGAGAAAAAGACTTGGAAGATGTAGCCTTCTGCAGAGCAAGGGATAAAACAGTTGCTGACTGTTGTGTTAAGGATTGTCAAGTTAAAGACTGAAAATTATCCATGGGAAGTCAGAGGCAGGGGAACAAGCAGCCTAGTGCTGCTTTCTCCACATTGTTAGGCAGGCTGTGAGTTTTAGAACAGTGCGAGATCTGTTCTTGATCTGAAGTTCCTCACTGGACATGTATAGGCCTGAAGCATTGCCATCTGGGAACTATGTTTGTCTTAGGGAGCAACATGGGAGATTCTGAAGTTAAAGTTTTGCCAGGATCATAAAATCGTGGAGCTCATAGCAATGCTACAGCTGTTGGTGTTCTTGTGTCTGGTGTTAGGACATATAGAAAAGCACGTTGTGATTGACAGTGCTTATGTAGTGCCTGTTCTATAAGATGCTCAGTTCTAGCCCGCTGCCTTTTTCTCTGCACACTTTTACAAGCTGTACATGCTACACAACCGTCTAAATTTTCTTCTCTTTCCAGTGCCTTAAGTCCTGAACTTGAGTCCCTTTAGTATATATATGCCATTGATGTGTTTAGATCAGCCCACAACACAAAGCTCCTGTCAGTGTCTTAAAGATTAGATAATAGTTTCCTGGACCTTGTCAGTGTGAGAGCTACTCTTCATGCAGGAAGAGAAATGGTGGTTAATTATTTTGAAACAAGGCATTTGGAGCGATAGAAGCCATCATCTAAAATGTGAATGATAATATCTATAAAAACCTTTAAATTTTGAAGTATTTCTGACTGGACCTCAAAACCAGAATCGTTGCCATCCACCCAGATATTTAAGTATGCTGGAAAGAAGGTCAGAACATCCTTGACAGTGCTCTGCTCTTTCACTAGCAAGATATCAAGCCTCTACTGTTTGGTTTCTTGCTGGCTCTGAGGTGTTGTGATAAATAGCCTGGCTTGGGCTCTTGGCTGCCCCTGCTTCACAGGACTGAGGCTGGCATAGTTAGTGTGTTAAGAACCTTTGGAAATTCTTGACAGTAATTTAATCTGTTAGAATACACCTTCAGGGTCTCTTTTCTTGGAGAGTCTAGGGTTGGTTTCTTTTAGCTACTCTCAGGTTCACATTTTCTGGGTTTTTTTAATGCCAACTGTTAATAACTTGCTTTCCTCTTCCTGGGAAAAAAGTAGTGGATTGTTAACTGTAGACTGTCTTCTCATGCTTGGGTGGGATAACTCCCAGGTTTAGACATAGATTTAACAAGCTCAACCAAAAGTTGAAGTTACGTTGCTTAAAGTGGATTTGCCTAGAAGTACAAATACTGTCAAATTCCTAGAACTTCACATCTTGGTGTGTGGAACTGTGACATCAATGAGTGGTCCTATGGCTGCCACCAGTGTTAGGAAAATTGCATTTTCCAGTGTTCTCTCTTTTCCTTGGTTGAATAGAATAGTTGGTGAACAGTGATAGAAGCTTATCCTGTTCAACCAAATCTGAGGCAACTGACTATATTACCTCCTGTCAGATTGTGAAGCCCATAGATTTGAGCTCGGTTTAGCTTTTGGCATTTTGTGTTCATACAAAAGTTAAATGTTACATGAAAGCCAACAAGCCTGAACAGAACAGATGGAAAAATTAATGAAGCTGTTGCTCTGCTCTGAATTTAATCTAAAATCTTGTTTAAAATAGCAGATTTTTCCTAATAGTATAAGCTTTTGTCTGAAGGAAGAACTGCAGTGCTAAAAGATAAACAATTAAAGCAATGTCCATAAATCAATTTTTGGCAAAAATTAGCAAAATAATCACTGCATACTTCAACAAGGGAGGCTGTCCCCAGTTCCTACAGATTGTCCATTTTATGTGTCTTTCCATCCTTTTCTATGACTGCCTGGAGGTATCCAGCTCTGTGGTACACTTACCATAAAGGGGAGTAAGAGTTTGCTTGCCAGCTAATATGTGTGGAACAAGCAGTAGGCTGTTCTTTGGCTTTCTTGGGGGCAAATAGGTATGTTGTGTCATGATCTGCAGTCAGCTTAATGCACTGGAACTGTGCACATGTAGGGAATGGTTGTCTGGCTAGAGAATGGCCAAAGAGCAGTATAGCTTAGTAGAAAAAGAACCTGTGTCTCACAAAGTCCTGACATGGCAGCCCTGTCATATTCTCTCTTCCTGAATACTGGGAACAGGCAAGCACTCACTCAAGGGATTAGCAACTTTCAAAGCATGCATGTAAATTATGCAATCAGGGTAACTTGGAACCATAATGGTTGTTGAAGTGCGATCAAAATAAAACTGGGACAGCCTCTGAACTCCCTGAACATGCACTTTCCCCTGGGTTAGAGCTCACCTCTTTGTGGTTACCAGACTTTCAACCTCAGGTGAGATGCCAGTGATTCATGTACCAGAGTTCATAGTCTACAGATAGCGTATGGAACTGCGTTGCTTTTATAGGGTTATTAGTAAAAGTTTAGCAAGGGAGCATAGCCATGTGTGAAAAATTGAAGCTAGGCAGAGACATAGAAAAGCTTAGGTGGCACTAGATTGGTATGAAATAGCCCTTGCATTTAGTAAGTAGCAAAGAAGAGTTTATGTTTTTAGCATTCAACTGTGAGCTCCTTTTCAGCTGCGTATGATGAGCTGGTGTGGATTTTGCTGTTTTCTGTAGCAGCACAGTCTAAGCTCTGGATTGTTGTGAACATTTTAAGGCCCTTTACTATGTGACCTGAAGCAAGTGCTTCCCTGGGAGATGGATTGGTTTTTCCTTTTTTATTGTGTTTCTTCCTGCTAGATATGTCAGTATGGCAGGATAGCTTAAATTACTAATTGAAACATGAACAGTCTAAACTGCGCTATCCTATTCTGCAGACATGTCACACCTGGCTAATGAAGTAGTTTTATAAGGACTTTGTAGCACTGCTGGTCTCCATTCATCCTTGAGTGTACTTTTGTTAGCCCTGTCTTTTTAAAGGACTTGTATTGAATTTTTTTCCAGAAAACTCACAGGAAGTTTATAGGTGGGCAAAATATTACTTGCTTTGTTTTTCAGGCATGCTGTGAAACAGCCAACAGAGCAGTGAATGACCCTCAGATTTCTTCTTGCTACCACAGTTGCTGTCTGCATGGAAGCCCAGCTGCTGACAAACTCCTGTTTGTCCAGGAGCAGATGTGAAAGACACTCTGCAGGGGCAGGCTCTGAGAGCTGGCCAAGCTGGCTCTCAGGGGCCAAGCTGGGGCTCCTGATGTGGCTCATGGTTTCAGGCAATGCTGCCGGTCTAGTTAGGATCAAAATGTGGCCCTCCCACACAAGTTGGTGTAGTATTTCCTTCTACTCTAGGTTTACACCCTGCGCTGAGGGGAAAAATAGCCCAGATGTGGCGTGAGCAGTGCTTGAGCATGAGGGGTTGTAATTTCTCATTTCAGACTCGCTCCCACTCACTTGCTAGAGGAGGAGATAAATGGAGATGACACCCTTTAAATGATGGCATTGAACCAGACAATGGAACTGTTCTCCGTTTTTGGCCCTGTAAAAGCAGAAAATGAGAAAGCTAACTTACTGCAGAACTCTGAAGAATGCATATTTTGTCATCTAGAAGCTGAGGGTTTTATCACAGTCTCCTCGAAGTTAAATCCATTTGCAGAATATCCAGCGTTTTCTCACTGGAGTGCAGATGGGTCTGGAAAGAGAGATTGCCATCAGCTAAGTCCCCTCAGCCGTACTTGCGGAACAGAGACTTTGCTCAGGCGGGTCTATGTTTTGCTGTTTCCTCTGTGAGAAAGGTGTCAGCCACAAGAGATATTTTAACATCTGCTGAAAAACTAATTTTTCTCACAAGAATGTAAGATTAAATTTGCTCTGTGATATGCCAGAAAAAGCAGCTGAGATCAAAACCATGTGACAATGCCTGGGGTTCTCTGCAATAGCAAAGAATTTTAAGTGATGCCCAGGTGAGAGAACAAGTTTGCCATGTGAAATGCAGTACCTTGGAGGTCCCTGCCAGTCTAACCAGAGCAGAAAAATGCTTGCAATGTTCAAATCAGGAAGCTAATTTAATGTGAAATGCTAGCAAGATACCCTGGAGCTTTCATTTGATTATAAGCACCAGTTTGGCATCCTAGAGCAAGCAGTTGTTAGTGGCTGTTTCCAAGGAAGGCAGAAAGGCCCCAGAAGCACAGCTGTGCTGTGAATGGGTGGTGGAGAAGACTACTGCAGCCCTTGCGGAATAGGTTATACAGTATGTTCATGGCAAAAAGATCTTTACTCAGTTCTGTTTTCTGATTTTTGGCGCATCAAAAGCAAATTGAGCCAAGTACACTGTGATTACTATTTTTATAATTTGGCTGACTACAGTGAGAAGATGGTTGTGCTGAAATTTTAGTGCATAGATGTTCTGCTGTTACTTCCATTCCTTTGTGAATGACGGAAATTGCTTTACTTTGTACTTACGAGATGTGTTAGTCACATGTTGACAGGATACTTTTGATCATGAGTGCACAAACTGATGGTTGCAGCTTCCAGATCAAAGTGAAGAAGTGACTTACTAACCTAATATCCTCTTTCTGGCTAAGGGATACGAATGAATTTTCCTTGAGAAAGGAAGAATACAACCCTGATAGATAACTGTAGAAAATGGATGGATTCGGTAATTACATGTGATCTCCTGCAGGATAGAGAGTCCTTTTACTGTATATGCTACTTTTCAAAGAATCACAGGAAGGTGAAGGTTGGAAAGGACCTCTGGGAAAGACCTTCTTGTCCAACCTGTTTGAGCAGGCCCACCTACAGCTGGTTGCCCAGGATCTTGCATAGAGGGCTTTTTTTGACTTGAGAAGGAGTTGAAAATTGACAATTTTAAAGACAGGCCCTTGCACAGGCTCCTGTTATGCTGCATAATTTTAGCCCAAATGGAACTACTCCCACAAACTTCAGGAGATAGACCAAAAGTTCTCCACTTCCTGTGCTCTTTTTGGCATGATGCAAAACTACATGTATAACACACAGAGAGTATTTTTTGAGAGATAATTTTAACTGGAAAGATAACACATGGGCAGGACACTTTCAAAGGCTTAATCCATCTTAATCAGTAGACTGAAAGCAGATTAAACAAAAAATCAAATTGTTCCCTGCGTGCAAGTATCTGAAATACATGAAGTGACAGGTCCTCAGAGTAGGCCAGTTGCATCTGTACGAAAAATTATACTTTGTCCTAGTTAAGTAATGTATATAAATAAGTCTGGATTTTTTTTTTTCAGTTGCTATATTTGGCAATGTATGACATAATGCCATTCAAAGCAGAGCTTGAAATAACTTGGAATTAAGTTGAACAGAATAAATAGGACATCTGTTTTAGTCAGATTTCTGCAACTTCCTAATCTTAGATGCAACCNTTTTCCCCACCTCTTTTTTTTCCAGTTCTAAATCTCGACATATCTCTGCTCCCCCACCTGAGAAGACGCCACCAAGACCAAAAAAAGGACAATTGGGCCCCTCCCTTGTGGCTGGCTAGGTCCTTTGTTTTTCTTAAGTACCCCGGCAATCGCCCCTTAACATGGGGAAAAAATTCCTTTGAGAGGAGAAAAGAACACATGCACACACAAAGAGAAAACCTTCTCAACCCCCAACAACTAGATATCAAAAAATGTAATATTTGAAATACTGCGTTGCGCATTGCAATTGACAGTTCCCATGTCCTTGCAAGAAGCAAAGAATACTTTTACAGCTTCTGCCTCCAGTCTCACAAAGAAATTGAATAATTTGCTTTTGCAACTTTGATCCTAACGGAATAAGTGGTTGCTTTGCTCTGTGCGTGGATCAAATGTGCGTGCTAATCTCTTGCTGGATCAGAGCTTTGGTTAAAAGAAAATGTTATCTTCTGAGATGAGTATCAGTACTTAATACTAACAGCTAAGCCCTTTCCACCACACTCTGACTGCTATTGCATGTTTTTGTAGGATTGCAGTAGCAGGTGAACTGCGGAGAAAATAGCAATATGGATTTGCAGCTTCCCAGTGAGTGGGAATATTTTCGTCAGTGCATTATCTGTAGCAAACCTCCAGACGGCAGTAGATACATGAAGCTTTTGGTCTGATTCTGGTTGCAGTTGGTTACTGGTGTAATCGAGTGTCTTTGTTCCTCTTTTGCATCCTGTTGTGGTTTCACTCCAGTCAGCATTTGTTTATGTGTACTTGCCTCACAGGACAGCATCTTCCTTTAACCAGTAACAACAATGATAATAGTAATGGAAAGGAGAAGGAGAGAAAGGAATAAAACCCCAAAACAATTCGTGATGCACAATGCAGTTGCTCACAACCTGCTGACTGATGTCCAGTTCATCCCTGAGCACCAGCTGGCAGCTCCTGGCCAGTTTCCCCCAGTTTATATACTGGGCATGGCGTTCTTTGGTATGGAATATCACTTCGGCCAGTTCAGTCACTGTCCTGGCTGTGCTCCCTCCTGGTTTTTTTTGCACCAGGAAATGTCCTTGACTTTGGCTAAGCACTGCTTAGCAACATCTAAAACATCAGTGTGCTATTAAACATTATTCTCATACTGAATGCAAAACACAACACTGTACCAGCTACTAAGAAGAAATCTAACTTTATCCCAGCTGAAACCAGGACACATCCATAAAAGTGTGGGCTCAATCAGTGTAGAATTTCAGTTAAATTTACCTCCACTTAGAAAAACACAATAATATTTTCTTTCTTTCCTTTTTCAGTTTGAACTTTTATGATAAAAATGACAACACTCTAAAGTAAACAATGTGTCATAAGCATTTTTGTCATTTTAAGAAATAATATGAAAGGAGCTACAATGAACTGATTTAAAACTGAAACTCCCCTTGGTGTATCAAAGCATATTCTTTTAAAAAGGTGAACTTTTAAGATGTGCACAAATAAACACAAGAGAGGGAATTCAGCACAATATTCCTGTTTTGATCCTCATCTTCTAACAAGTATACAAAATAAGAAGAAACTGAATACACAGGCACTGATTTGCATGCATGTTTTTCTTTTTTGTATCTGTGAAAAGAGGAAAACAGGCTGTGACTGACTAAAGGAAATGTGTTGTGTGTATGGGCTGATCACAGTCTTCCCAAAATGTTTACTCAACTGAAACTAATATAAGAAGACAATTATCTAGAAGGTGTAAAATGACCGGAAGAAAACTTCTTAAGTTAGGATTTTTAGGATTGATTGAACGCTTCTGATAACTCCAGGTTTGTTTGTGGGATCCCCCCCTCCCCCCGCTCCCACCCCGGAATACATAAAGGATTATTAGATCAGAGAACAAGAGGGCCATTACACCTAATCACTGTCCTAAGTCTCATAGAGTTAAGCAGCTCTGTCCCCTGGCGTGAAAGAGGTAAAACTAGGGTCTAGTTGGAGACCTGTCACTAACCTTGGTGCCCCCGCAAGGTTCAATACGGGGTCCCATACTGTTTAACTTGTTCATCCATGATTTGGATGAAGGGGCAGATGTCTTCTCAGCAAGATCACTAACGACACAAAGCTGGGAGGAGTGGCTGATACCCCCGGCAAGGTGTCGAGAGGACGGATCTGGGCTCTTTGTGCTGCTGAGCAATAGGACAGGAGGCAAGGGGCAGAAAGTGATGCACAGAAAGTTCCGCCTGAACACGAGGAGGAACTTCTTTACTGTGTGGGTGACTGAGCACTGTAAAACATAAGGCTGGTGCCCAGGAGTAAAGTGTGGAGGGAGCAATACTGGGGCAGTGCCGCGCTGGCCTTGGCATGCCTTTGTCAGTGTCAGCGTCCCTGGAGCAATGGGCTTTGTGGTTTTTCTCAACCCTAAGCATAACCCTAACGCTAAGTGTCTGGAGTCTCTCTCACTGGAGATATTCCAGAACTCTGTGAACACAACCCTGTGAACACAGCCCTGTGCCATGTATTCTAGGATTACTTTGGTTGAGCAGGGAGGTTGGACCAGATGACCCACTGTTGTCCCTTCCAATCTTGTCCTTTTTTCATTCTGTGAAAACAGGCAAACCTGATTCACTAGGTTCAAAGAGCCAGGAAAGAGAAGCAAATGATTATGGAAGGCTGGAGCAGCTAGAGGTTCTTTTGCAGCTGAGGCATTGTACTTGTGTCCTGTAGGCATTATGGGAGAAGTTCTTACAATGATAAAACTGGTGGCTTTGATGCATAGAGTCACTCTGGGGTGCATATCCTATTCACTACTGCCCCCTTGTCCGCATAGCAAGTAATTTCATTAGAGAAATAGAGCCCAGATTGTCAGGGCTGATCTGCCCGTTGTAAATCCACACTTTTCCTCACTGCCTACTTGTCCTTCAGTTGTTTGGAAATGGATCCTCAAGAGTTTTGCTGCTTGGTCTTTCTAGGGACTGGGTTTAAGCTGGCCAGCACTTAGTTCCTCAGATCCTCTGCAGCCTCCTTAAAGATGACTGTAATATTTAGACCCTTTCCATGGACTTCCCTGGATCATCATATGTTCTTATGATGATGTGGCTTCACAGTCGTATCACCCAGGTTTTAATCATCCTTCCATGTGTCCCGTCTATCTCTGTAGCCATGAATATACCCAATATCTCTAAATAGTCCATAACTCTCTTACTTTTGTGTTTCCCCATTCCTCAAACTGCAGGTGTGTATGGAGGTCTGGAATGTTTTAAAGACTGAGGCAAACAATTCTTTCAGTATTTCCCTGTTAAACACCAGTTTCCCATTTCCTTTGAACTTCAGTTTGCTACTAGGCTGCTTACGGAATTCTTTTCCTTTTACCTTTTATGCCCTTGGGCAGCTTGAGCTTCAACTGGGCTCTGCCTTTATTGACACCATCCCTGACTGCTTAACAATACTTTATACTCCTCTTTGCTGCCTGTCCTTGTTTCTGTTTTTTGGATTTTTTTTTCCATTTTAATGCATTAGCTGCTCCTTGCTTTGTCATTTGGGCCTTCTGCCAAAGTTCTTGGTTGTATACAAATCAGCCTTTAATTAGAATTCAAGGGTATTTTTTTTGTACATCTATCCATTTATTATTTTTAGACTAAGTTCTGCCACTGGCCGACTCACAGATCTTGTAACCCAGTTTTTATGATAATCCTGCCCTGCAGGAGCCACTTTAAATCTGAATGATTCCCTTCTGTTTCTTCATTCAGTAATTGGGAGTTTTCACTTTAATGCAATGCAGATGTAGTTAAGGTGACATTCACTTGTAAACTCTGCAAGATGCAAATGTAGCTCAGATCCAGCTGACCTATCTTTATTCAGGTTGCTAATACACACTTCAGTATTTCTAAGCCTTTCATGTCATGCACCACGGAATGTGTTTATTGTACATGCATATTGCATAAGGCCATGGCTTTTGGTGGACTCAGCTTTTGATAAAACAATACTTTTATTTTTGAACACATTACTCAAGGTACACAAATTGGGAAAAGTAAACCTTTGTTCCACAACTATCAGAGTCACTATTGTTAGCTTGGAAGGCTCAGGTCACAAGAACTTCATTTTGATAGAAGACTTCATGTATGCAAGGACTATAGACACCTTGTTAAATTCTTCCCATGTCAAACAGACTTGAAGATTTTTCTGGGGGGCAAAAAGAGGCATTGAAGGTCAGCATATCGAGTAGTGTGAAGTCAAGACTTGTTCCATACCATGAGTAATAGGGAGAGTGTGCTCAGCAGTGAAAAAAAGGTGGTAGGAAAAATCTATAGGAACAAGGTTATAGTGGTAACTTGTGAATGATTTTTCAGATTCATTACTAGTAGTGAGAATATATTGACCCTGTGTTTTGGGAAATAGCTTGAAAAGTTGCTTGCTTTTTTTTTTTTTTCTTTTTAAGAAATTCTTTTCCTTCAAAACAGGGAAAATCGTATAATAAAAAACCTACCCAGAACCAGGCAATGTAAAATTACCTTCTACTACAGGATCATCCAGCGATGACTTTGGTAAGGCAGGATTTGATTTCACTTCCCAAGCAGCTGTTGCATGCAAAGGTAAGGCTGCAGACAGGAGCGGCTGCACCATGAAGCAGCAGTTCTCACCGTATGACTGAATTAGCTGATTTCCTGAGCTGTGGCTACAGATGTAGAGGCTCAGGCTTGACTTACAGCATGAAATATATGTTGAAGGGAGTGAGCTGGGAACCCATAGAGCTCTGCACAGGCACTAAGATGTTTGGTGTAAGACCTCATTTCTGTTTATTGCATTGGATCAAGAGCCTGCCTTGCGCCCAGCCTGACCGTGTCCTCACCACCCGCCCTCCTCCCTCCTGTGAGGGCGAGACAACCTGGCTGCTCTAGCATCAGTTTCAGGTGGAAGGAGCATTTGTCAGGGCATCCTGTCAGAAACGGAGGTATTTGGCTTCTTTGGTCTCCTGTGAAGTGCAGGAAATCCTGTTCCTGCAGCACACCCTGTGGTGGGTTCACTCCTGCTGTGATGCGAGTCCTGGGCTCCACTGTGGACACCTCAAGCACAAAAACACTTTCCCTGCTGGAAAGCTATTGGGGTGCTTATGACGGGGCTAAACATGGTTCCCTTGTTCACTCTAGGAGCGCATCTCCAGGCACAGGGTTCCTTGCTGGGAAGGGGCTGGCACAGCCGTTTTCCCCCTGGAGTGAGGTCACCAGACAGTCTGCCCAGGCCTCAGGTGCCCCATGCATGGTGACATGGTGAATGTCAGATGTGTGAGGAGATGCGGGGTGTACATTCCTGGTGACTCCCTTAAATGTACCAGCAGGACGTGAAGGAAGGATTCATTTAAAGCTGCCCATGACCTTATAGTGAGGGGTAGGTTAGCACGTCTTCGAGGTGTGCATATGGTGCCGCCCTTATGTTGATGCCACCATTATTCACCCAAGCACCAGACAAAACCCAACTCCACTCTTTACAGTGATTTTTTTTTACTACAGAAGAGAGTGCTCATTTTGCTGTTTGCTGGAAATAAGGGCAGTTTTCAACATTATCCTGCAACCCGAGATGGAAGAAAGGAAGTGATTTAGTGAGAATTTCTTGCTTTCTAAAGTACCAATGGTTTAACTTCTTGTAGTTTTTGTACTGCTGTAAAATAGCTCTCAACTGTGGCCTGAAGCAGTACAGCAGATTTTAATGCAGCATTGTTCTTCCTTCAGTGCAGCTCCATTATTCAGTGTGACTGCATCCTCAAACAGGATTAGATGAGAGCATGCTTGAAGTGCAGTGCTGATTAAAATCAAAACCCATCTACTTCCTTGTGTATTCAGTACACGGCTTTTGGAAAATAGCATGACCTACCCTTAAATTAAATAAAAAAGCAGAGTCATCCAATGGAGGTCTGAATTGCCATTATCTAAGGTTTTCACCAGTCATAAGTGACAGGAATTAAGATGCTTTTGCAATAAATAGGACAAAACATATAAAAGCCAAATAAAGCATCTAGGATTATAGACGTCTTGCCTGCCTAGAGCTACTGCTCTAAGCAGGCTATGAACTGGAAATAGAGACAGACGATCAAAAAATATAGAGGTAAATGATGCTATGTTACCTTTACATTATTTCACAGTAAAAGATAGAGGCAACTAAAAACTCATGAGGTCTCAGATAGAGATGTGTCAGGGCAACTGATCTGTTGCTCCTTGATTACTTTTCTTCTTTCAAGCTTTTCAAGTAATTGGGGCCACAGAGTCTATGAAGTGATGCATTTTTCTTTTTGCTTTTCCAGGTGTGCAAGCACCAGAGGCTGCTGTAGCTGGAAAGCCCTGGGAGACATTATTGACTTTGCTGGGCAGCACTGCAGGTAAATTTTCCAGCAGAATTCTTCAAAATTGTGTTGGGCAAAACTGACAATAAACTTGTTTTTGTGATCTGATAAGATATAAAACTGTTTTCTCAAGGCAGAGCTGGATGAGTTTGAATTCTTATTTCATAACAGGCCGAAGCTTGTTATCTTGTGAATAACAAGCTTGTAGATGCTAAATCTGTAGATGGCTTGCAGATGCTAAATACCTTAGTAGATTAGCATTTCAGTCTCTGGGCCTAATCTGGATATTTATTTGTTGTGGTGCTATATTGCTTTACTGAAATGGTGAAAGGACTAAAGCTCAGCATTATAGTGGTCTATTGGTTGTGTAATTACAGTTGGTCAGAAATATTTTGGGAGAAAGTACTAAAAAATGTTCTTTGTTGGAGGACAAACTCTGTATTCAAAGTTTCTGATTCAGGGAGCCATACCAATCCTTTAATTAAGACCAGCTGAATAACCAAGGGGACTACATTGTCACTGAGCATCTGTGAATGTTCTAATGACACAGTTTTTGTTTTAGTTAGGAGTACATGTTAACTTCAATACTTATGTACTTGCGCTAATTTTATTTCTTTAAATTAAATGGGTTTTTATGACAAGCTTCAAGTTGCAGAATGTTTTAAAGCACTTCCATATTGGAATAACTGCTCAAGGGATGGATTTTGTGTTTTTGGTTTGTTGGTGTTTTTTGTCTAGTTGGCTTTTGTTTGTTTGGTTTGTTTGTTTGTTCTGTTTGTTTTTGCTTCAGTTTTACCACTATGAGTTGAAACAGTCTTAATCTTTAAAATGTGTATGACATAATAATTAAATACATTCTTTAACCTGCTTGTAGGTAGGTGTATATGCTTAAACAAGGGAATGGGAAGGCTTACAGTGTTGCCCTCTGTGATGCGTCAGTCTTCTTTTTTCTTTTTTTTGTAGTAAATATATGTTCTAAATCCTATCTCAAGCCTTTGTTACATGTGTCTCTGTTATAACTCTTTTATTTTATGCAATAAAAGCTGTTGCAGAAGAAAAAAAACCCCACCCTAAATTTGATTAGGACAAAACCTGATTATATATAGGCTTAATTTACATTTCATTTTTCCCAGCAGGTTGTGCAAAATGGCAGTAGCCCAGTCATTTCTCTAATGCAGTAATCCTGCACTTTAACAGCAAAAGCTGTACGTTTAGGTGAGGCTAAATAGAATACTGAAAGGTAGAGATGTTAGGAAAAACTACAGTTGTTTTCTTAGTGATTTCTACTGCTTTCTACCTAGCTGAGTCCTCACAGAAACAAGAGACCTTTTGCAAGAGACCCATTGCTAGATTGTTTGCACTATTGCCATTTTCATCTAAGAAATCCTTTTGAGTTAAATGAAGCTACAGGATATGAAGATTAGCAAAAGGACCA